>PVKU01002451.1:0-31694 GCA_004027475.1 Anoura caudifer
GTGTGGTGCATAAAAATTCAAAGGGATATCTCAGGAGTGAGCAGTCCCAGCCTCACTGCCAGTGAGGCCCCCCATCCCAGGAGTCCAGTGCCAAGAAGATAAGTTCTCACAAATTCTGGCTGCAAAAATCAGCAGGAACTGAGTTGGTGGAATAAAATGGTGGAACCACAAGCAGTCATCTTAAAAAATTCACACACGGACTCATCTACTCAGACTCACCTCCTCTGAGCCCCAGCACTAGGGTAGTAGCTTGAAAGGCACCAGTGGCTTACTGGGCGAAACTGAATTGTCTGGCGTCAAGGCGAGCAGAGGCCATTGTCCCTTTTCTGAACCCTCCCCCTACAGAGCCATAGAGCCATCAGGCAGGTGCCTTGTCTGAGAATCCATCAACCTAACACTGTTTAACCTGCCTTGGAGATTCCCTGAGACACCATCCCACCAAGCTGCTTTCCATATGAATGGCTGGTCTTGACTCACGCTACACAGCTTCCTAAATTCTACGTGATAAGCAACAGCTGGCCTCAGTGAGCCCCAGGCCGGGCACTAGCAGAACCCAGCCTAGATTCATAGCTTGGCTTCTCCTGGGACTCTCCAAGCTTGGCACAAGTAGCAGCCATCTCAGATTGCTTTACAGTTAAGGCAAGGTGGTCCCTGGAAAAACACAGGTAGAGGCTGACTTTGGCCTATACCACCCAGGCAACTCCAGGGCCAGTGCACCCAGTGGACAGCTACAGACCACATTGGAGCACCTGTACCCTGCCCCTGCAAGCTGATCCTCCACAGCTGGTGGAAGTTGGTGGTCAGTGGTCACAGCCAATCCTTGTAGCTGAATGGCCTCATTTTTTTGAATTCTTGTTTCTTCATTCTTTTCTGTTTGTTTGTTTCTTTCTCCCTTCTGGTTCTAACCATTGATTTGAGTCCCAGTTTTCATCCCATCTCTATTGGTTCCCTGTGCGTTTTCCTTCATTTCACTTATTGTAGCCTGCATTTGTTCATCTAATTTGTGAGCAAAATCAGCCAATTCTGTGAGCATCCTGATCACCAGGGCTTTGAACTGTGCATCTGATAGGTTGGCTATCTCTTGGTCACTTAGATGAATTGGCTCTGGGGCTTTGATTTGTTCTCCGGTTTGAGCCTTTTTTTTTTTTTTTTTGGTCTGGTCATGGCTGTTGCGTAGTGATGGGCAGAGCCTTAGATGTTCCTCAGGGCAGGGCAGCGCAGCCCAGTCGCTGGGTAGTGATGCTAAATGTGGGGGCGGGGTATGAGAGGGAATAATGGCGCTTGCTCTGCTCTCTCTCGGATTCCAGTTCCTTCTGCCACTTCCCCTTTGCCTGGATTATCTGCGCACGAATGTGGGACAACCTAGTCAGCCAGCCGCCCTGCGAGGCCTCACTGGGTCTGCACCATTGCCACCCCATGCCCCGGGTCCACTAGCCACCGCCTACATGCCTGGAGTCTGCCAGCCGCTGCTGCCTGTGCACCCAGCTCCGCCAACCTCCACTTTTTCCTGCCGCAACTCTGCCCCTCTTACGGGTCTGGATGAATGGTTGTTGGACTTCCATACAGTTCAATTTTCTATGAGTTTTGGTTGTTTTCTTGTTTCTAAATCTTTGTTGTCTTTAATTTTCGTTGTGCGAGGAGGCACAGTGTGTTCACCTATGCCTCCATCTTGGCCAGAAGTCCAGTTTCTATTACATGAAATATTAAAGGGACTTATTTAAGTAAAAGAAGATCAAAACTATGAACAAAAAATGGCAAAAAAATATGTATCTATCAACAATTGAATCTAATAAAACAAACTAAGCAAACAAGAAGAACAGAGACAGAATCATGGATACAGAGAATGTTTTGATGGTTGCCAGATGGGAGAGGGGTGTGTGGGAATGGGTGAAAAGGTGAGGGGATTAAGAAGTACAAATAGGTAGTTACAGAATAGCCATGGGGATGTAAAGTATAGTGCAGGAGATGGAGCAGCCAAAGAACTTATATGCATGACCCATGGACGTGAACAATGGTGTGGGGATTGCCTGAGGGAGTGAGCAGTGCTAGGTGAAGGGGAGCAAAGGGGGAAAATCAGGACAACTGTAATAGCATAATCAATGAAATGTAATTAAACATCATAATCTAATCATGGAAATGTGTATTTGACAAGTGATCCCAGTACTGGGCATACAATTATAATCTATATGACTATTCTGTAGGAAGGAAGGAAGATTCTTTGATAGTATAAAACAAAGGAAATTCCTCTGGACTGAGGACTTGGGGAGGCTCCTCTGAGGAAATGATGATTTAGTTGCCGGGTGAACATGTATAGATCTCAGCTAGGGATGTGGAGTAGGCCTGGGAGGGGGGAGGGGTGTGTTTCCCAAATAGAGTAGCAGGCACAGTGCCATCTGAGGAATGGAGAGAAGGCCAGCATGGTAGGGGTATGGAAAGGTTGGACCACACCAGGGGGTTATGTAGGCTGTGTTAAGGATTGTGGTCTATATCTACCAGCAGTGGGAAGCCATTAAAGAGGATTTAAGCAGGTTGTAATTTGATCAGATTTGCATTTGGAAAAGACTACTTGCACTGCGGTAGAAGAAGCAATTGGCAGTGGTTAAAGAGATCAGAAAGGAGAGATAATGTGAATCTGGGTCTTAGCAGTGCAGAAGTAGACAGGTTTGAGCATTGTTTACATGGGGGAAAAACACAAGGTTTGATGATGAATTGAACATGAAGGAGAGGGAGTTGTCAAGGAGATTATGAGGTTTCAATTTGTGCAAATGGATTTTCTGAGCTTCCATTTACTAAGTGGGGGATTACTGAAAAATAGGACTGAAATCATGAGCAAAGGCCTTGGAGCAGGAACACACTTGGTGATTGTCAAGGCATAGCGAGGGGGAGGGCAGTAGGAGATGAAATCAAGAGCTATGATTGTAGGTGGTGGATCACGTAGGGCCTTTAGGCCACTGTAAAAAGATTTTAGCTTTTAAGTAAGTGAGATGGGAAGCTATTGAAGGGTTTTAAGCAGATGAGTTACATACTCTGATTTACATTTTTGAAATATTACTGTGGCTACTATATGGAGAAAAGACACTAGGGGTCAAGGCCAACATCAAGGCTATCAGTTGGGAGACCATTACAATAATCCAGGTGGAAGGTGGTGGTAATGGTTTTTAGATTATGGTGGTTGTTGAGAAGGTGATAAGAAGTGGTTAGGTCCTGGTTAGATTTTGAATGCAGACCAGCAGCATTTTCTGATGGATTGGATGTAGTGAGAAAGAAAGAGAGGAGTAAAAGATGACACCAGGGTTTTTGGCTCGATCTATTGAAAAGATGGATTGCCGTTCACTGAGATGTAGAAAACTGCTGGAAATTCAGCAGCTTAGTTTTGAATGTTAGGTTTGAGATCCTTATTAAATATCCAAGTGGAAAGATTGAGTAGGCTGTTGGACATATGGGCTAAAGTTCAAAGGAGAGATCCGGAATCGAAATATAAATTTGGGCATATTTGAGGTGTAGAGAGATGATACTCAAACCCATGAGAAAGAATGAGTTTACCAAAGGAATAAAAATATATGGAGAAGAGGAACAACATGTTCAGAAGCTAAGCATAAGAAGAAAATAATTCTAGTTAGGAATCAAGGTTGACCTCACCAGTAATAAGACACACTGATGTCATGTAACCCTTGATATGATGCACTGAGGAGAGCATAACATCACCTCCGTAGTATTTTTGCCAAAAGTCTAACCATGGGAAAACATCGGACAAATCCAAATTGAGAAGACATTCTACAAAATAGCTGACCAGCACTCTTCAAAATTGTCAAGGTCATGAAAGGCAACAAATGACTGAGAAACTGTCCCATGTTTAAGAAAACTGAAAGGCCTGAAATTGAATACAATGCGGGGTCCCAGACTGGATCCTAGAACAGAAAAATGGTGAGAGTGGGAGAACTGTTGAAATTCAAATAAAGGCTGGAATGTCCATTAATAGTATTTAACCCGTGTTACTTTCCTGGTTTTGGTCATTGTACTATGATTATATAAGATGTTAAAATTAAGGGAGACTGGTTTAGGGACATGGAGGGACTTTCTGTTTTATTCTTACAATTTCTATCTGTAAGTCTAAAATTATTCTAAGAGAAAAAGTTAAAGAAAATTGAGTTTATGACTTTTAGGCATGTACACTGCCCCTCTCCCCACAAGGATATGGCTGCACTCATGTCCCATTTTTTTGGCTTGACATAGAGATGCTGTACAAGTAGGCATGACCACCCAATAGGGTCTTTAAACAGGGTTTAAAGATGTTGGACTTCTCTCTAAGGGCCAGTGAAGGATTAGGCAGAAAATGTGGAAGATGGGAAACTAGACATGTTTGTTTTATGGAAAAACAGACCAAAAAAAAAAAAAACCCAAAACAGAATAAATACTGAGTTAGGCCTAGATTCGGGCAAACACCCAGTTACTCTCAATTATTCATCCTGTTCTCCAAACAGAGTTGACCATGAGTTAGTTCATGACTCACGAGGGTGTTAGCACATTGTAATGTCTGGCTGGGAAGATTGCTCAAATCCCAAAGGATTATCCTTGAGGAGCCTTGCAGCATCCTGTTTTCGCCTGGCACTTCCTCAGTTCAGGCAAAACTGTAAAAGGGATTTTTCAGCTTGCAGGCTGGAAAGGTAAGTTATGTGTGCATTGTATTTGACCCTCCCTGCCCAGAATCATTACAGAACAAAGATTGCAGCTGGATTGAGATACCAACCTGCAGCGAGTGAGGAAATGACCCACCGGGAATGAGAGGACGGACAGATCCCTCCTTCATCCTCCTTCCCAGCCAGCTCTGCTGGGGGACAGGGTTGTGTGAAGTGGGGTGGGGTAGGGAGTATTAAGGATTCCATCACATCAAAGTTCCCAAGGGGGTTGTAGACCAGTTGGAGATGGTGACTGGCAAGTGTTCATTATAAAATTATATATTAAATATTATCCTGGAGCAAATTGTAAAAGTGGTTCATAAAGAAGACAGAAGGGTTTTCCGAAAACAGGGAGTCTGTATCTCTCTCTGCCCATGGAAGGGGTGAACCATTAAAAAAGATATGCCCTTTAACCTCCCTACTGTCTTATGGGGACCAGGCTAAGAATCAGGAGAAACACGACTCTATGGTATGATCACTACCCCACCCTCAGCACCCTCCTCACCCTCCCCAGCACTAACCTACCTCATTGCCTGGCCTGGCAGGAAACTGGGTGTGTCAGCACTGATGGCTAGCTCTGTTCTCAGAAACTCTGAACTCACGCAGGTCAATACTCCAAGGCACAAATTTTACAAAATGCCTTTCACTGTAGCTGTCAATTTCTGAATACTTACTACATGTTAGACACTTTATGTAATTGTTTCTAATCTTTTTAATAAGCTTTAAAGTAGTTATTATCATCCCTGTTTTACAGGGAGTCTTAATGGTGAGGAAATAGAGGCTTAGATTGTCTGAGGTCACACAACTAAGAAGTGGCTGAGCCAGGATTTGAACCTAGTTCTTGCTTCCCACAGAGTTGCAGAGCTTTCCACTAAACTTGCTGCTTCCCCAATATTGAATGAGCACAGGAAACCAGGAGTAGGTAACTCCCTGAGAGAACATTAGCAACTCTGGGAAATGCCCTGACTAGCATTGCCCAACCCTCTAGATACACACCAATGTGCAGGTTTTCAGGAAATTTGACTGGGGCTGTGGAGTCAGGCCGGATTGGGGGTAGGGGAGTGAGGGAAACTGCTGATTGCCTGCTGCAGGCAGTTGACAGTAACTGAGGTCTGTGAAGAGTCATGACCAGCACACCTGGGCTCCTGATGTTGGAAATTCATGAGGATGTTCTGTCAGTGTTGGCCAGCAGCTACATTTTTGGCTTAAATTTTGGGTGGCTTTACCAAGTCTCAAAGGCGGAAAGAACAAATTACGTTGAGGGTTTGACAGTGAATGAGGGCCAGGGTGCTAGCTGGCTCTTTGCCACAGACTCGACATGTGAAGAGGAGCAGGGAAGCATTCTCTTTACCTGCAAAGTCTGTAATCTGCCCTGGGTGTCTCACAGAGAGAAAGGTAGCCAGGCCTCAACTCTGCTCCCTGGAGCAAACCCCTCTGATGCAGAACCACAGAGGAGCCCAGGCCCACAGGAAACACTGTGCACTGACCTACCGCATTGAAAACGTAGATCTGCTATTAATTATTTTCATTAAGAGCAAGCAATGGGCAACAGCGTTTTCCGTGTTGAAGACGTTATAAAGAAGTCAGCATTTTCCAGAAAAGGTAAAGGTGAAAAGAAGAAGTCAGCGTCTCGTTGTAGGTGTTGAGAAGAGGAAGTAAAGTTTTGAATTCCGTGGTACCATTTATAAAATCAGACTCCTGCCTTTTCTTTGTTTTCTCTCCCACTGTTGCCCTTTGTTCCAGCCATATTGTTCTCTTCTTGCTCTGCTTCTGCATGTTTTCCCCTCTCCCTAGGCCAGCTGCTGCCTTATTCCACTCCCTGGTCCCCAATCCCTAGTAGCTCCTACTTATCCTTCACAATTTGGCTTAGTATCTCCTTGTAGGGACGTCATCCTGGCCACCTGAACTCAGGTAGGAGCCATCCCATGTATACCTTGTGGATTTTTCCAGCAAAGCACTTACCGGTTTTGTTAGCTACTAAAAGGCAAGAACTGAATCTTACTGTCGTTGTTCTCTGATTCTTCATGCCCTAGGTTTGAAAGATACAGGAACAAGAAAGTAAGGACATCCAGCTGAAGATGAGACATCTCTCTATGAATGTCCCTCTGGCTCCTCTTATTGAGTTAACTTGCACCTCCATCTGGGTTTCTTATCATTTCACAGCCCTCCCCCACCCCATCAACCATCTTGGACTCGCATCTCCCTCAGCTCTTTATTCAATCACCCACTAAGTCCTGTCTCTTCAAACAACAATTAGATCAAGCACTTAATATATGTTAAGCATTGTCGAAAGTACTATATATGTAATAAGTTAATGAAGTCTTACAACTCTATAAAGTGGATCCTATCATACTATTGCTTTACAGATGAAGAAACAGAGTCAAAAGAAATTATGTAATTTGCCTAAAGTCACACAGCTAAAAAGTTATAGAGCCAGGATTAGAACTCAGGTATCTGTCTTCAAGGCCTATCTCCTAAATGCTATATCTCAGTCCCAGGCCACCATGGTCTCATTTCCCCCTGCAATTCATTCCTCATAATGCAGCCAGAGCCATTTTTCTGAAGGAGCTCCCTGAAACAACTAAAACAACAGCAAAGAAAAACCTCCATAGCTCCCTATTTCCCTCCAAAGTCCAAACTTCTTAAGGCAACAGACAAGAGCCTTCCCCATCTGCCCTTGCCTGCCTTCCAGCCTTGTCTCTGGCGACTCCACACCTTAACTACTAGGCCCAGGACTTTCTGTGTGTGGAACCCTGTGGCCTCTTCTTCTCTCTGCCTGGCCAGTCCCTGCCAGCCCTAGGGTCTCAGTTTAGATGTTACTTCTTCCAAAAAACTCTCCCTGACCCCTGACTCCTTACTGCTGCTACAGCATCCAGCACTTCCCCTTTGAGCCTTATGAAGTCTGGTCCGCTTCTCTGTCTCTTCCACCAGCTGTAAGCTCCGTGAATGAAATACTGGGTCTCACTTTCAGTGACTCCTGCTCCCACCTCCACTGCCAGAACAACATATTATTCAATACACATTTATTAAATGAAGAAATAAAGGGATAATCTGTAGGTCAAAGTTCTGGCCTTGGCTGATCTATGAAGATCCCTTTCCCCTTCCTCTTCCTATGTTACATAACATACAAAATTGCCAGGTTCATGACTGAAGACATATTAAAGGTCAGATGACAGAGAAAGAGGGACCGCAAAGGGAAGCTGCCACTCTCCCCTTGATACAATGTCAACTTTTATTTACCCAGGGGGATACAGAAGCCTTCCTGGGACCTTCTACTTGAGAGTCTCTAACTTTAAATCCAATCTCCTCTAATGGCCCACCATCCAGAGTGCTGTGTGAGAGGTCAGGCTACCTGTGGCTCCTTCTAGGCGTCAGCACCACTCACTGACTGGCTTTCAACTCGGATATACTAATCCTCATGTTACTCTTCTGGAAAAGACCACCTGAGCTTCAGTTTCTGGCAGCGTAACAAATTAGATATACTGAATGACCCTTCCAACCAAAGCAACTAAAATGAAAGAGGGAAATAAAAAAAGGTGTGTTATTTTTTATTGTCGTTTTTTTTATAAGCACGTTGTTAAAGTGCTTGAAAGTAAAGATTCTGTGAATCCCCAAAGGGAAGTAAACAACAGGAACCACTGAGGAACAAGGTGATTTTCACCCTGAGGTTTTTCTGCTTAGGCCAGGAAACTTGAACTTCCACTTTGATGTATGTACAGGACTCCATAGGTAGAATATAAAGTCTAGACCTTGACTAAAATGGAGATTGAATAAGACACCCTGGCATCTGCTGAGATCCCAAGGGCACAGACAGGAAGAAAACCCTGACATGGAGTGGGGAGACTTGCTTGTACTGACCTACTTCCTGGGTAGAGGGACAGACCATCTGCTCCCACAAGATTCAAACCCTGACTGAGCCCTCATAAGGATTTATCAGTCTGAATTTATGCCACTTGTGTGGTCAAAAACTTTGAGTGAAGAATTCCACTTAAAGTAATACCAGATTAATACCCCTAGGAGACTGGCAGAAGCAATTGGAATCTTCTTGAGAGAAACTCAACTTCAATCCAGGCCTTAAAGAATTTTTTTCAGCTAAAGTTACAAGGAAAAGGAGTAACACACAGTAAAATAAAATAAAGTACACACTAGGAAAACAGGACACAAAGAACAAGAAGAAAAAAAAGACAGCAGAAACAAAACCACAGTTTTTAAGTATTAAGAACTATCAGACATAATATTGAAAAAGTATGTTTAATTGCTTCAAGAAAAAAAAAGCTTGAAAACATGTGCAAGGAACATGAGTGAATTTAAAAAGGAACCGTGAAAGAGCTTCTACAAATAAAAAAAATTTGAAATTTGAAATTCAGTGGATGACCCATATAAGGTATTAAAGCTGAAGAGAAAACTGGTGAACAGGAAGACAGGAGTGAAGATATTACCCAGAATGCACCACAGAATGATAAAGAGATAGAAAAGGTGAGAGACGAAATGGGAATAGACTGAGAAGGGCTAGCATACTTTGAGTGTGGTGAAATAATATAAAAAATGCAAAGGAAATAATATTTGAAGAAGTAATGGCTGACTTTTTTTTCCAGAATAATTTAAAGACTTTAATTTTTATTTATTTTTAAAAAGATTTTATTTATTTATTTTTAGAGAGGGGGAAGGGAGGGAGAGAGGAAGAGAAACATCAATGTGTGGTTGCCTCTCATGCACCCCCTACCGGGGACCTGGCCTGCAACCCAGGCATGTGCCCTGACTGGGAATTGAACCAGCAACCCTTTGCTTCACAGTCTAGCACTCAATCCACTGAGCCACACCAGCCAGGGCAAGACTTTAATTTTTAAATCCAGAAATCCTGTGACTCTCAAGAAGAATTACAAAAGAAAAGAAAAAAGAAAAGAAAAGAGAAAAGAAAGGAAAGGAAAATAAAAGACATATAATAGTAAAAGTACCTAATACCAAAAAATAGAAATAAAAAATAAAAAAATATTAAAAGCTAATATTAAAAGCTATCAGAGAGAATAATGTGGCCACTTTGGGAAACAGTTTGGCAGGTCCTCAAAATTTTAAATATAGAATTACTATGGCAGTTCCACTGCAAGATATATACTCAATATAATTGAAAACATATATCCACACAACACTTGTAAATTCATGTTTATAGCAGGATTACTTATAATAGTCAAAAAGTAGAAACAACCCAAATGTACATCAAAAGATGAATGAATAAATAAAATGTAGTATATCCACATAATGGAATATTATTTAGCCACAAAAAGGGATGAAGTACTGATACATGCTACAACATGGATAAACCATAAAAACATTATGCTTAAGTGAAAGAAAGAAGTCATAAAAGGCCACATATATGGTATGATTTTTATTTATGTAAGATGTCCAGGACAGGCAAGTTCAAGAGACAGGAAGCACATTAGTGGTTATAAGGGGCAGAAGGGAGGAGGCAATAAGGAATGACATCTTATGGATACAAGGTTTGTGGGGTAGCGGTGATGAAAATGTTCTAAAATTAGATAGTAGTGATGGTTGTATAATTCTGAATATACTAAAAACCACTGAAGTGCACACTTTTAAATAGTGAATTTTATTATGTGTGATTTATATCTCAATAAAGCTGTTATAAGAAACAATGAGAGAGAAAATATAGATTACCTGTGAGAACCAACAGTTACAATGACAACGGGCTCTTTTCAAAAGCAACAATGAGAGCCGTGCCCAGACATTAAGTACAAGGAAATAATGACTTAAATATGAAAGGCAAAGGTATAAATCTTTTATAAGGTAAATTTGAAAATATCTTTATGACACTCCAAGGATAAAGAAAGATTTTTTTGAAACAAGAAACAAAAACATAAACCATAAAAAAATTGAGAAATTCACTTCTGTTAAATGTCTGTCATCAAGAGACACTGTCTAGAGAGCAAAGAAAAAGGAGTCATAAGATGAAGAAGATATTTCAACACATAAAATCAGGAATCAAAAAGAACCAATTTCCAGAACATACTAAATATTCCTACAAATAATAAGAAAAAGACAACAGAACTCAGTAGCAAAATGGAAAAGAAGCTGTGCTTCATGACAGGGGAGTTAAACCTCATTAGTGCTTATCCTTGTTAGCAATCAAGGAAATACATATTAAAATTATAATTTAACACTCTCCAGCTGACCAAAAAAATTTTTTAAAAGATTTTATTTATTGGTTTCTAGAGACAGCAGAAGGGAGGGAGAGAAACATCAATGTGTGGTTACCTCTTGCACGCCCCCTACTGGGGTGTCTGGCTTGCTCTGACTGGGAATGTGCTCTGACTGGGAATTGAACCAGTGACCCTATGGCTTGCAGGCTGGCATTCAGTCCACTGAGCCACATCAGCCTAGGCCAAAATTTTAATTCTGATAAATCCAGATGTTGGCAAGGCTGTGAAGGAATGAGACCTCTAATCCACTGTTAGCAGAAGTGTAACTTGTTATTAGAATTTCAAGAACACTTTGGCATCACCTAGCAAAATTAACATGTGCATATCCTGCCTGACTCTATTCATTATACCTCTAAGAATGTAGCCTTACACTAGAGAAACTCTGCCTACACACCAAGAGACATATAGAAGATTGTCCCTGATAGCATTATTCATAATACCTGCAATTAGTAACCGTTCTAATATCTATAAAGAGTAGATAAAATAGATTACAGAATATTTATACATGGAAAATTACACAGCAGAGAAAATGATTGAATTATTATTACATGTATCAACATGGATGAACTTAAAAAAACATAATGATGACCAAAAGAAATAAGCCGTATGATTCCATTTACATAAAGTATGATTCCATTTATAAAAAGAACAAAAATTGGCAAAACTTAAAGTATTATACTCTAAGAGATGCATACATAGTTGGCAAACTATAAAGAAAAGCAGGAGTATTATTAATAGAATTCAGATGTTTCTCTTGCAGGGAAGAAGGACAATATAACGGGGAGAGGTCCACAGAAGCCACTAAGACACTGGTAACATTCTGTTTTTTATCCTGGGCAGTAATTACCAACTTCATTATTATTTTTAAAGTTCTACAGATAGAATTTATTCATTTTATATTCGATATATTCTTCAATCAAATGAAGACTCTGCTTCATGGTATTATGGTAAAGATCAAGTGGCTCGGAACACACAAAGTGCCAGGCATCTAAGAAATGCTCAATATGGTAGGTGTCTAAACTTAAAAAGCAGAATAAAATAACTCTTCTCCGAGGCCAGAATTGGGGGCAGGACAAGAAGGCATAGAGGAGTGGACTGTGGACAGCAGGACGGATCCTCCTGGGCCCCAAGAAAGGAGGCAGAGACTCAGGCACTGGCTGGAGCTCCTCCAGGTCTCGAGAAATCTGCCAAGCGAAGCAGGCAGACACATTCCCCAGGATGGCATGTTTACAACCTCTTGGCCCATCACCACTGCCATGCAAACAGCCAGTCCAAATCCCTTTCTTCTTATCTACAAGTGAGCCCCAGGACATTATAACCTTCCTTGGAGAGAATGGTATTTTCTAAGAGAGGGAGACCTGCATTCACTACAACCCCTCTCCACCTGCTGGCCCTGCAGAGATTTAGCCAAGAGTGATGTGTCCACTGGACAATGCTCACTCACCTGTCCCTGCCTGTGGGCGGAGGGTCTCAAACACCCTGGCTAGAAGCCAGGTCTCAGTAGGAGCCCTCAAGTTCTTTTACCAAACCTGATAACTGCAAGACACCTTGCTAGACACAGGGTGTTATGGGTTAAATTGTGTCCCCCCCCAAATATGTTGAAGTCCTAGCCCCTCAGTCTCTGTGAATGTGACCTTATTTGGAAGTAGGGTCTTTGCAGATGATCAAGTTAAGATGAAGTCATTAGGATGGGCCCTAATCCAAAGTGACTGTGTCTTTATAGATGAGAAACTTGGACACTGAGACCAGGCGTACAGGGAGAACGCCATGTGAAGATTAGAGTTCTGCTACCACAAGCCAAGAAACTACCAGAAGCTGGGAGAGAGGCCTGGAACAGATCCTCCCTCAGTGTCTTCAGAGGGAGCATGCTCTGCTCACATCTTGATCTCAGATTTCTAGCCTCCAGAGCTGAGAGACAAGAAGCTTCTCTTGTTTAAGGCACCCAGTTTGTGTTACTTTACTTTGTCGACCCTAGAAAACGAATTCAAATGGGCAGATATAGAAGTGAAAAAGATATGACTTCCTGCCTTCGAGGAGCTTACTGTGTCCAAGGGCATGGAGAGAAGCAGTTGTATTTCAAGCAGAATGAAATAAGTAAAATAATAATAAAAAATGAAGGAAAGTCCTCTGGCTGTTCAGGGTGGAGAGTAATTCTAACCGTAGAGTAAAATACACAGCTTCCCACTTTCATTTATTTATTCTCCCTTCCACACACTCATTCATGTCTTCACAGGGGTTATAGAGTGTATTGATTAAGAGTATAGGCTTTGGAACCAAATAAATCCAAGCTCAAATTTCAGCTCAGCTGGCTTCTGGTTGTGTGGTGCTGGGAAAGTCATATATCTTCCTTCATTACAGCTAATTTCCCCGTCTAGAAAATGAGGATAATCATATCCACCTCACAGAGTCATTATATGTATTAGCTAACGTGATGTATGGGAGTAGATATATTTATATATATCTTAGTACAGTGCCTGACACATAGTTAAGTGTTCCATAAATGGAGACAATTATCAGCCACAGCATTGCCGTTCATCCGACAAAAGTTTATGGTGTCTGCTAGGAGCCAGACATGTTAGGGATTTAAAAATAGGGTGATGGTTCTTGCCTTCAAGGAGCTCACAATCGAGCTTCGTCCTGTCACGCAGACAGTGTGGATGCAAACAGTTATAAAATAATAGAATAGGTACTGGTGGAGGTCGGGGTCCAGGGAGAGCCAAGTGGGCAGTGTCTTGTCCTGAATGAGGGATCAGGGTAGGTGCAGAGAGGGAGGGACGCTTGAAATGAGTTTTGAGGGATGAAGAAGAGTTTGTGGGGAAAAGGCTATTCCCAGGAACCAGAATGTACCAGGGAAAGAAGCAGGAGAGAATAGGCAATGTTTGGAGAAGGGCAGATAGTTCAATGGAGCTAAAGCACAAGATCTTGAATGAGGAGAGGATCTTAAAAAAGACCACGTTGCAAAAAGCTCTAGATGCCAACCTGAGGATTTGGACTTCATCTTTCGACAAGGACAGCTTTTGAGGGACTTTTCTTTTTTTAAAGAATGGATGCTACATAAGGGAGTGGCATGGCAAGATTTGCTTTGAGATGGATTGCTCTAGCATGAGTGTGGAAGTGAGAAAAGAGGAAGGGAACCACTTAGGAGGTTATTACATTAGTCAAGACCACAAACTATGAAGACTTGAGCTGAGTCAGTGGTGGTAGACGCCCTTGGGCAATAGCAGATAGAATTAACTGACGTCTGTGGTGCCTTCTGGCTGCCCTGTGTTTCTCGAACACCCTTCCTCTGGTTGGAGAATTTCTCAACTCTGAGTCCACCTCCTCAAAGAAGAATGCAGAAACTTACTTGCCTGCCCCTTGTTAGGTGGGGCACAAGAATGTGACCTGGGTTCTGCCCCTTAGATGCCCACCAGGACTTTGTTTTAGAAAAGAAAGTTGTGAAGGGAATGGCACATGAAATCCACCCTGACCAGGCCAGCCGTGGGAGACTGCGTTTCGAGGGACAGTGGTCCCAGCAGTCACTTTTCATCCTGCAGTTTGCTGTGCTCCGTGGGGCCTGTACCTGCAGTGGCAGTATTCCCACTGCACAGGCTGGAAGGGTGACCTGGGCCATGTTCCTATCTGAAGATCCCCCAACTTGGGCTCTTGGGCCCTCCTGAAGGTTCTGCGTGCTACCAAATAATTTAGTATTTCTTTCTTTCTTAAACTACCTAGAGTGGCTTCTGTTGTTTGTAACTAAGAACAATTCTCATACAAGTAGAAATGACTGGATTTGGTGATTGATTGGGAATGAGGGAGAGCACGAAATCTAGAAAGATATCCGGACATTTGTCTAGGGGGCCTGGGTGAAGGATAGTGCTGTTAATTAAGCCTGGGAATGATGGGATGAGCAAATTGGGGAAGAGAATGAGAAGGAACAGTGAGCTGAGTTTTCAACATGCTGAGATTGAGTTTCCTTTGGAAGATGAAGGTCATAGACAGTGAGAAATATGGGTCTTGATATCAGCAAGAAAGACTAAAAAAGATTTTGGACTTTCAGAATATATTTATAAAGTAGATTACTGGTACTTGAGCACTTACAATGTGCCAGGCACGGGGCAGACAACTGTGAAGATGGCAAGATCACTGTCCTTATGATATAATAGGATAAATCAGAAACAAATAAACAACAAATATAAAACTGACTTCAGGAGTGATAAGTGCTACAAAGAAAGATAGGGATAAGAGAGAAGGAGGCATGGTTGGGGGCGGAGTCGGAACAGCTATTTTAGAAAGTATGTCCAGGGAAGTCATCTCTAAAGAGGTGCCGTTTGAACAGAATCAGGAACTCAGCCCTACAAAGGTGTGAGAACAAGGAAAAGCAATTCAGATGAAGGGAACAGCGAATGCAAAGGGAAATACACCGAGGGCATTTAAGAGAAGGACAGTGTAGCTAGAGTGAGATGGCCAAGTGGAGTGTGGTGGAAGCTGATCTTGGAGAGGTGGTCATGGACCAGATCATGAAGCATCTGCATTGTTGACCACAATGAAAGGATTTTATTTTAAGTTTCATGAGAAGCCATTAGAGGATCCTGAGCAGGGAGGAAAATGATATGACTTATGTTTTTAAAGGTCACTGCTGCCATGTGGCTGAAGTCTTTGGGGAGAAAGAGTAGAAGAAGGGAGTCCAGGCAGGGGACGATGGTGACCTGGACTAAAGAGGTGATAGGGATGGCAGGATGGTGAGAGATGGTTGGGTGCTGGATATCTGCAGAAGGTACAACCTGAAGGACTCGCCAGTGGAACTGCCGTTAGGGAGAGAGAACCTACAGTAACGCCTATGTTTTCAGTGTAAGAAACAAGGAGACCAGTGCTAGGATTTAATGAGGTGGGTGAGAGCCGGTTTGGAGAGTGGTGGTGGAAATCAAGTGTTTTGGTTTGGACTTAGGTTGGAGATGCCTGTTAGACGCCAAGATGGGAAGGTTGGGGAGAGCATTTATCAATTCGAAGCCATCCTCTATCTCAGAGACAGCATTTAGCCATTTTTCTTTTCTCCCCACACCCAAAATCCCTTCTCAAATTTCCCCTCTCTCCCGGCAGCCTTGGGAAGTTTCCCATCATGGGTGAGTTATAGAAGGAATCTTTATCTTTCCTCTCTGGCACAAGTCTTTCTCCAGGAAGTCTGTGCTGAGCCTACCACAAGTAAAATAAAGAAAATGGGAAAAGCGAGGCACATTGCATTGCATTATGAATTTAAATTGTAAATTGAGTGAGTACGTATGTGCTACACAGTTTAGGATATAAATTTCCACGAAGCAAGAAGTCTTCTTGGGAGGCAGTTTAGAGAAGTGGTTAAGGTCACTGGCCTTGGAATCTCACTTCTTGGGACCAATTTAGACATGTGTCATCTGGTCCAGTGACTAAATCTCTCCGCGCCTCAGTATCTTCATCTGTAGGAGGACTGTAATAGAATCACCATTTTAGAACTGTTATGGAGATTAAAAGATTGAATGTGTGTAAACCCCTTAGAATGGTGCCCACATTGAATGCACTCCATGACCAGCAGCTGTTAGTATGTATTCTGTAAGAACGTGAGCATATTGTGGACATCGCAGAGGGAATGCTCAATCAGAGACTAAAATACTCCTATACAGATGTTGTGCCAGAATGTCATATTAGAAGTGAGTTCTGGATCTATAGTCTTCGAGTCTTGTGTTCTTTTCCATTCTATGGAATAGCTCTTGTGCTGCTTGGGAACATGATACATTGACCTAATGACCAAGTATGAGGCTGGTGAAAGAGGAACTTCTTGGTCTCCATTCAATGCCACCTTTCTCAAGCTGCTTACTCTTATCCCAGGTGCCAGGTGATCTGCTGTGCTTCCAGTTTATCTAGGTGCCCTGCCTCTGCACTCTCCCATCTGAAGAAATCCCTATGCCACATAACCCTCCTCCCCATCAGCTTGAAAAATCACCTATCCAGATTCCCAATTCTTCAGGTTTTAGTCTTTGCTAGCCAGCTGACCATAACAATCCATCTACCATCCTTCTGCCTAGGTAACATGTGCATTTCAGCAGAGAACACCGGAAAGAGAAAGCAGAGGTGAGTGGTGATGGTCACACTGAGCGAGGGAGATTACATAGCCCACACTGGATGTTGTGGTGGGATTTGGACTGTTGCACGTCCCCAGGGCCCATCCTGCTAGAGCCCTTGAGAGAGTTATTGTAGGAGGGACCAAATTGATCCAAACACTAAGCTCTGGAAAGTAGAAAATGAAGTTTGAGCAACTACTGGCTGTTACCGTGCTTCTATGTAGCATTTCTCTGGAGAGAATTGATAAGATCATTAAGTCTGGGAACAAGGATAGTAAAGCTTTGCAGCTGTGTTTGAACGTTGTGCTGCTATTCTGAGTTAGGCATCATATCCTTGCACTTGCCTCAGGAGGTCCAGGTCGTTGTGTGTGTTTGCACAAAAGAACACGATAGAACCCACCCATTACAGTCATCTTCAGGGGCTTCTTTCGAGATGTAACTGGACAAGACTCTCCTCTACGTCTCCCTCACCAAGACTGTGAGGATTGTGGTCCTTGTTCAAGTATTTACAGGAGGGAGTCTCACAGGGGACATAACACTTTCGTTTGTTCTTTGTATAATCAAGTGAACAGCCAATAAAAAGCTCACAACCTCTGCCTAAAGGTACAGGACAGCCAAACATAATGCAGTGATTCCTGACTGGAGCTTGCATCAGGAAAGAATAAGAACGGTAAAAAATTATTTGGGGCAATTGAATAAAGTTGACTATGGATATATATTAATGAGATCCTTGCTATTTGGAGTGTGGGCCATGGAGCAGCAGCATCACCTGAGAGCTTGTTAGAAATACGGTTTCAGCCCCCACCCTAGGTGGTTTACATGTACAGTGAAGGTTGAGAAGCACTGTATTGGACAAGACTATTGCATCCATGTTTCACTTCTCATATGCGGTAATGGTATGGCAGGAGAATGTGTGTATGTGTGTGTGCTTTCCAAGTGGAACAACTTAGAGCCATGTCTGAAGGTGAGGTCTTCAGGGGAACCGGACCCTTGACTCTTGCGACAAACCGTGGATTGTCCGGGTGGAGCTGTTCGGGTCTCTAGGCGGGATGGGCCAGGCGTGGAGCTGTGTACTACACCGACAAGAGGGAGCCTGCTGGAGTTAGACCCGCATCCATGGGAAGGAGCTCCAGAGCCCCACATAGTGGGGATTCATCCCCACTATGGGACAGTAAGTCAACAAGGTTAGGAGTTGGGTGTGTCCCCTTAACTCGATGGAGCTTTTTTTCCTTTTGTTGGATGACACAGCTTAAAATTCCTTCCTTTATATGTTGTAATTCCCTTTGGTTTTCCCCAGTGCATTACTGAGGTTGGACACACCCCTATAACTTTGAGTGTGGGTTAACAGGGGAGAAGTGAAACCTGTCCTGTGGTCACAGCTCTTGGTGGAGGCCTTTGCAGAGGCAACAGTGTGGATCCCAGAGGTGCAGGTCCCTCAGTTCCAAGCCACATTTTCTGGGAGGGGAGTTGAGCTCGTGCCAGCTCACGGGTCTCACCTGAGTGTCTGCCTCGGCAGATCTGAGTCTTGTGTTGGGGATCACAGAGACCTCTTGTCTAATTGCCAAATCACATAAGGGGAAGAGGTAATGATGAATGTCCCCCAAGCCCCATATTTCTGTAGCTGTAGAGGATTTGATTCATGCTGGGCTGTTTATTTCAAATTAAGACTAGCACACACTGAGAAGACCTGAGAAATTACCGCCTTTCCACACTTGTTTCCAAATTTCTTTCAAGTTTGAAACTTACTTGAACAATTTTCATTTTGAAACACGAAAAGGTGGAAGAATCCAGCCTCTTTCTCCTAACAGTAGACAAAGATAAGCATCTTTCCACAAAGGTACAAGATTATGTTACCCTTCTGGAATCTTGGTAGCCAATTCAAGTTGTTTTTGAAGCACAATGCTACCCATGAGGCCTAAACCAAAAGAACCAGACATTCCAGATTGACTCAAATAATTCCATTTTTTAAATGTAATGTTCTGGCACCTCTGTGATTTCCATATTTGTTCCAGTTTTCATCACACCCTGTGATACTGAATGGCAAGATCAAGAACAAAATGTTTCTTAGAGTAACTCAGCTGTCTTCCCACCTTGTGGTTGTCAGGTGTAGGACACAGTTTGTCAAGAATTAAAGGAAAACATAATTTCCACTCAAGAGTTTCCCTCAGTAAATGAAAAGACGGGGGAAAATTGTTCTGTGGCTTATTATAACGAGGGAAAGTCTAATGAAACACAAGGGAAGGAAATTTTCAATGGGAACTAGGGATCCTTGATGAACTTTTCATGTATGCCTATTTTGAGAAAAATTAAAAGCCAAAATAAAACCTTTTTTGTTTCTTACTCGGTCTTATGAGAAGGGGGAAATGCCATTAGTCACTATTGAGCCCTGTGACTCTCACATACAGAGTAACTTGTCTTGGCCGGCCAGTCACAGTGTTTCTAGAAACCCTGAGACAGGAGAGTGAGATCCTTTTCATTTTCCTCAGAATTACTATTTAGAACCCACCCCGCGCCCAACTTGGCGCTGGGGTGACCGCGCTGCTGCAGCCCTGTGGCAAGTCCTGCTGTCTCCGACCCCGCAGAACAGGAGTTCACAGCCCGACAGGAAAACGGCCTCCTGTGCTGCATCTGGTCTGCTCGGCGGAGGCCAGGCTTTGTCGGCTTGGGCACTCCGTGTGATAATTACTGCTTGCCAAACTTGCTTGTCTGAATTGTTCCACAAAACACGCTTGATAAATGGACTTATCAAGACCATTAGGTCTTCAAGAACTTAAATTAGTCCCAGATGACTTTCTTTTCAGTGAAAAAATGTGAATGTAAACATATTTTCAACTCAGAGTTCTATTTCAACCACTGAAGCACACTCTGGCATTAAATGCTCTATCTATTTTTGATGTTTATGACTTTTGTATTTGTTGGAAACAAACATGATCTCAGGTGGCTGTATCTATTTTTTATGTTTATGACTCTTTTGTATTTTCTGGAAACAAGTTCTTGATTTTCGATCTGTAAATAAAATGGTAACAGCTGCTTCATGAAGATCTTAGGATGATTGAATAAGATAGTAGATATAAAGTACTTATCACAGTACTAGGTACATAGCGACTATTCAATAAATCTTGTAACTTAATTCCTTTAGCTCTGTGTTAAGCGTACACAGACTTGGAAGGTAATTTAAATATATTCATTTCTATCAGTTTTCAAATTAACTTGTCTTTCACTGTAAAATGGATTTCAATAGCAATTCAGAGCTAATTTTGGGGGCATTAGGTAAGTTTCACAACTGAAGGCTCTTCCTGATCCTCCGCTTCTCCAGCCCTACTCCACGCCACCTCTTCCATGCTCCCAGCGCACTCCTCTGACGGAACCATGCAGCAGTTTCTTGCTCAGGTTTACTGAGATATGGTTAACATATAGCACTGTTTAGGTTTTAGGTGTATAACGTGTTAACTTCATACACTTATAATTGCAAAATGACTTCCGCCATAGCTTAGCTAACTCCTCCATCATGTCACATAATTACCATTTTTTTTTTTTTTTGTGGTGAGAACATTATTCGCTTAGGGACTTCCAAGTATCTAATACAATTTTATAAACTATAATCAACCTACTATACATTAGATCCCCAGGACTTACTCATTTTGAAGCCAAAGTTTGTATTCTTTGGCCAGCATCTCCCTATTTCCTACCACCCCCGGGCCCCTCGTCACCACATTTCCACTCCCTTCTTCTATGAGCTGGACTTTTTTAGATTCCACAGATAAGTGATTTGAGACAGATCTGTCTTTATCTGACTTATCTCATTTCACGTTCCATCCGTGTTATCTAAGTGGGAGGACATCTTATTTTGTGGCTGAATAACATTTTACTTTGCATATACCCCTCAGCCTCCCTAGCCACTCACTCACTGATGGGCACTTGGGTTGTTTCCGTCTCTTGCCTACTGACCCCACAGTTCCTTGCATTGTTTTGTCCCTGTCCGGAAAACCTCTTCCCCAGTTCCCTTTACTATGATCCCATTCTTCCTTTAGGGCCCAGTTGCCCGTCTTTCCTTCTCTGGTCATTTAAGATTCCTTCAGTCCACAAGTAGTCTCTCCCTTAGAGTCATTCTCATGATAGTGAATTTTTTAAATAAAAATTAAATTTAGAATAGAATTAGATTTACAGAAAAGTTGCAAAGATGGTGTAAAGAACTCCCACAGACCCCTTAGCGAGTTTCCCCTAATGTTCACCTCTTACATTACTGGGGTACATTTGCCACAACTAAGAACCCAGCGTTGGTACATACATTGAGCGCTTTTAACTGATATTGTGGCTGACTCTTAACTCCTTGAAGCTGGGCCCCGTGGCCACGGACTTACTTCTGTAATATGTACAAAGTCTGTGCTTACCATCAAGCACCGAGTGAGCACTAAGACAATATTTTTGAATAAAGGAATAATTGCCTTCATTGCCTTTATTGCCTAGCTCAACAAAACCCCTCATTTTGTTTGTTTATTGTAAGTCAACTTTTTATTGATGTAAAACATACGTGCAAAAAATTGTGATCCTAAATATAGAGCTCAATGAATTTTCCCAAAGTGGACACATTCATGTAACTACCCCCCAGTCTTCAAATAGAACATTCTTTTTCCCAGAAGCCAATCCTCCCATCCCCAGTGTGCCCCTTCCAGTAACCAAAGCCATGCATTTGGGCTTCCTATATTGCCCTCAGTTTTATCTTAATAATGGGACACAGTGTCATGGTTCATGATTATAGTGTAACCCACTTTTACATTATCCATGTTTGTATCATTGTATACAATGTATACTGTAACCCATTTTATATAGTTATCAATATCATCAATGTTATTACATACATGCAAAGTGGCTTGACTCGATGAAAAAGTTCACCTCTTGATTAAAGGAAGTACAATGGAGTAGATTTTTCCAGAAGCCAAACAATGTCCATTGTCTTTGGAATTTATGCAGTTTCAGCATCAAGGCCCAGCTTATGGCTGGGTGTACCCATTTGGGGCTGAAGGACAATTCCAGTCTGACAACATCAGTCAGGCCAGTGTAGGAAGTAGGACATAAACCATTTTGATTTCTGTTCCCTTAGAAATGTGTGGAACAAAATAAAGTTTTACAAATGGATATATACAAAACCACTGGGGAAATATATGTTATTTTTAAGCTTTGAGGATGGTATCACAAATAACTGGGAGGAGAGTGGAAAGAATTTGAAAAGCAGGTGACCTTTTAACAGACAGAACACTGCAGGGTCAGCAAGTGCCTGGAGAATGTTGTGACTTGGAGAAAGAGATGCTGAGAGACCAGGCTGGGAGGGTCTGACCTCATTGGACATGATGAGAATGGAGCTGGCTTTTCCCCAAACCAATGAGAGCTGGATATCAAAAATGAAACCATTCTCCAGAACTAGGAGCTGACAGAATCCCAGGGTACTAATAAAGGAGCGGATCTGAGGATCGGGGAGCTGGTGGGTTGATTGCTGGCAGCCAAGTCTGGAGAGCTGCCCTCAGAAAGCTAGCTCTCTTCTACTCTAGGGTACATTTCACCCTGTGGAGACACCACAGGGCCTGGCTTCTAGGTGGAGACCACAGAGGGGAGGCAAGTGGGTTAGGAGCGGATGGCTGCACTGTCAGCAGAGGGAGCTGCTTTGGAAAGGGGATGGGGAAAAGCCAGGCACTTCTGGGTTCAGAGAGGAATGAAAGCCACCATGGCCTGTCTCTGCCTTTCTGAAATTGTGTAACTGTTTTACTGCTAGTTCTCAGATGGGTCAAGAATTGACGACTACTTTGCAAAGTACACGTCAGCTACACAAACTGCCTGCTTTGTGGTGCACAGTTAAATCAAGACAGAGGGTGATGCCAGTTGGGCAGTCTAGCTTCCTTCACAGATAGCGTTGAAAAAACTGGCTCAGCTAGAGACAGAGTTTGTGCCACATTTTCTCTCAGACAGAGTGAAGGGGGGATGCCAAGAGCTGGCTGTTCCTGCTTATGCCTTGGGTTACAGACAGGTACAATCCCACCGACAGCAGGATTTGCAGTGTTTTGGTACTCACACACCTAGTAGGGCCACATGCCCTTTATGAACCAGACTAACAAATGACAGCGTGTAGGAACTGGAGAAAAGGTTCTGGGAGCTCGAATTTCTTCTTGAACCACCAGCCTTTCTCCCTTCTGCTATCACAAGTTTAGTCAAGGCGATGTGCAGGACATAAATAGAAGTAAGCTTCTGCAAGAGCTCACAGAGAAGCTGTGGATGGTCCATGGGCTCTGCTTATCCTAGATATCTGGTGTCTCACAGATACATTCCATCAGACAGGGACTTAACAGAAGGCAGATCGCAGCAAGACAGAAAATGCACTAAGTGGTGTTACTCTGCCTTCACTTAGGCCAGGGGTGTCAAAACTTGTTTTCACCAGGGACCACATCAGTCTCGCGGTTGCCTTCAAAAGGCTGAAATAATTTTAGGGCTGTATAAATGTAACTACTCCTTAACTGTTAAGGAGTTGAAATTATATTCTGCCCTTTGAAGGCATCCATGAAGTTGATGTGGCTCCCGTTGAAAATGAGTTTGACACCCCTGACTTAGGCCGAATCCTTTTTTCCTGTATTTTTTTGGAGGGGGTGGGAGCTGGGGGAGGGGGGTGGATGTGGAAGAAGGTATAGGGGGGATAAATGGTAGTGGAAAAAACATGCAATAAAAATGAAAACAAAAACAAAAACAAAAACAAAAAAAAAAACCCACCCCCAAAACAAAGAAAACAAAACCAGAAGCACTTTCCCAAGTAATGCATTGGAGCTTGTGATTAACATACTTAAAACTCAGTGTGCAATACCAATGTTCTAAAACCATCAGCCACTCAACTTCATGGGGAGTTTTACCCTTAGCCGTCAGCTTGCTGCCTTGGACTCTCTTTCTCACCTGAGTGGGAGGTGCTTCCTCTTCTGCCACCAGCCCCCATTTCCACTGCTTCGTAGGCACAAAAGCTCACCCTGCTGCTCTGCATACTCAGCCCTCCACGGTTGGTTCTCTACCATCGGCAATGTGGAAAGAGCAGAAGTTTTCAAGTTTCTGTCACTCAAGCACGTCCTGGGTGAAATTCTTAGTTGGGGTTTGTATGTGCCACCCACCAAGAGCCCTGGGGCAAACCTGGGGAAGGGTGCAGGGATGGCCTACTTGCAGTTGACCTTGGACAGCACAGGTTTGAACTGCACTGGTGTACATGTGTACAGGGTTTTCATTTGTTTATTTGTTTTTGTTTTGCTTATTTTTCTGGTAAATATACAGTTGATCCTCCCTATTCCTCAGTTTTGCATCCATGGATTCAACAACCTCAGATGGAAAACAATATTTTCAACCTGCCTTTGGGAATCTGCGGATGTGGAGGGCTCACTATATGCATTGTTCTATGTTAAGGGTGTCAAACTCATTTTCACTGAGGGCCACATTAGCCTTGCAGCTCCTTCAAAGGGCCAGATGTAATTTTAGGACTGTGTAAATGTAACTACTCCTTCACTAGGGGCAAGGAGCTTGGCACTGCCAGCCAATAGAAACAAAGTCCCAGGCGGGATAAAACAAGGTGGAGGGCTGGATCCGGATTGTGTTTGCCACCTGTGTTCTACGTCATTTTATATAGGGAATGTGAGCATCTGGGAGTTTGGGTACCTGTGGGGTCCTGGAACTGATCCCTGTGGATACCCAGGGATGACTGTAGCTATTTTTGAGGAGTCAAAAGTTTTGTGGATTTTCAATCGCTTGGGGTCTGTACCTCTAACTCCTGCGTTGTTCAAAGGTCAATTGTACTAGTAAAAATGGGAAATATCCGATGTAAATTGAAACGATATTTAAGTAACTATTGGTACATTCATTAAGGAGACTACGAGCTTTAAAGCTCTGTTTGTTAAAAGTACATGAAATGTTTCTTCTACAATATTAAATAAAAAAAGAGTAGGATACAAAATAATATATTTACAACATGACTGCAATTGAGCAATGTTGAAAACCTAAAATTTTGTTTCAAAGAAAGAGAAAAAAAAAAAAAAGACTGGAGGGAAATGCATCAAAATGAACAGGTTGGGAGCCCTGACCGTGAGAGTTTGGGTGATTCTTTGTCTCTTCATGATTTTCCACCTTTTAATTGAGCACATTCTACTTTTATAATTATGAAAAAAGGAAAGAAAACTTTGAACTTTGCCATTTAACCGGGCAGCCAAAAGCAATCATCAGCAGAGGCGCTGTGGCTGGGCACCCAAGGGCCGCGGGGCGGTCTTGGCGGGTAGGTCCCCGAGACAGTCTCCGGGACCCCAAGACCTCGCTGGGGCAGGAGCCTCCAAAGAGAAGCCCGTTTTATCTCTGAGCAGGCATGATGTCAGCCTAAAAAACCCAGAAAGTGCTGATTAACCACGAAGTCAGGATTAATCCCTGAGCAGAACTCGGGGAGGGTGAGGCGGCAGGGTGCCCCAGACAAGATCGGGAACTCAGACGCCGCCGTGGGGCCGCAGGAAGCCTGCCACTCCGCCGCCGCCGCGGGACAGTGGTCCCCGGGCCGGGGAGCACAGGCGCATGCGCCGCAGCCTGCGGCCGGCCCGGCAGTTCGCCCGGCTGCCACCTGCTCACGGTCGCCCTCGTCGCTCCGGCTCCCCCGCAGGTTCATTCTGTGCTGTGACTTTTCATGGTCGAGAACCAAAGAGCCATCCTCTTGACAATGACTGTCACCACGGTGGTGAGACAACTGTTTGGCCGAAATGTGTTCCAGTAGCAGCTCCAAAAAGGGTAAATTAGAACCTGGGCTGTAATTGGATGACCCTTCAAGAGAGAGGCCATTCTTATTTTTAAAGCATAGTGTTTTCCAGCCACATGTTTTGATGAGATCTGTATTGTAGTCACCTATTACTCATGATTTTATTTTTACTGCAATTATTTTTAACCATTTCATTACATTGAGAACACTGCAGTCTGCGGTGTCGGGGAGTAAACTTTGTCAGTTTGCTGTGGGGAGAATGGCTGGGCCCTGGGTTCTGGAGGCCAACCTTCCCCACGGGCCCTTGCGAGGATCACCAACAGGAAAAAGACAGTGGGTACCTAGCAGCATTGCGGTGCAGAGTTGTTGATGCCTGGAGAGGCTCTCTGAGGGATAATGAACCTTGGGTGCTATCAATTTTCCTTGCAGGAAGTACTCACACTGGTCCAAAAGAGAATTTGCATAAAAGCTGTCTGTGCCCTGAAGGAAGAAAGAAAGTGATCAAAAGACTCAGGGTGTCTGAGATGTCAGTAAAAACACCTGGCAGTGAGATGCGTTGCTCTTGTGAACAGTTTTGTAAAATCTTCTAAGAATAACTCTGGGCAAGGCCAGACACTGTGTTTAGGCTCCCTCAAGCAGGAGGAGGACGAAAGCACAGCAGTCGGGAAGCTAATGAGCTCTGCTCGGAAATGCTGGGAAGAGTGCTCAGGAACAGATGGAGTGAAGGACACTTCCACCTTGCTTTTACAGCATTTCTTACAAGACCTTGGCCTTCTGAACAGTCTTGAAGGAGCTCCCATTGGAGACCCTGACACCCAGTATCGCTGTGCCTCCATCCTGTGCTTGCTGTGTAGTTTATTAGGCAAAGGTTAAACTGTAGAACACAGGCCTCGGTGGCAGGGTGTAGGAATCTGGAGATGAAGGGAGATAGAGTTAGAGGTCAGGTCCAGGTGAGCAGACTGGCAGCCCTCAAAAAAATACCCAGCACACACATTTCCCTGCTGGTTTGTTTTAATCACATTGAGGCTTGCCACAATCCTTTTTTTCAATGTTCTTTCTTTTGCAAAACAAAGGTCTCACTGGGGTTGCTTTGTGAACTTCACTCATGCAAGTCAGTGCTGCATGATGTTAGATTGCTTTGGCAGGGAGAGGGCATTTTATTTGCTTTTGATCACTGTTGGAGTCTCAGGCCTTTAAATCTTTTGAACTCATCCATCGTTCTACACTTGCTGCTACCGATTCTACAACCTCAGCGCTCTCTTGATTATATTTCTTTGGCTCAAATGTGACGTCTTTTCTGTCTGCTGGGCCCAAGGGGCTGGGGATGTGGAGGAGGCTCCTAAGCCATAATCAGCAGCTTGAGTCCCTGTGACCTGTTTGGAGCTCATAGTAACCAGAGTCAACAACAAACTGCATTTAGGGGAAACAGCAGCAGGTCCATGTCGCTCAGAAAAGATAATCCAGTTCCAGGACATGGGAGGAACAGATAGGGATGTTTGGTAGCTGCTAAAATCAGAGCCTCTCAAACTGGGTTTTTCATCAGAATTACCCAGAAAACTTAAAAATACAGACCTCTATGGTTGGCAGACATTTATGTTTTTCAAAGCTCTTGGGTGATTCTGACATCAGCCAAGGCAGGGCCCACTGGTTTATGGCTGAGCTTCTGTGATTCAGGGGCAGCACTCAGCTTAGGCAACACAGCCTGTCTGGGGGTGGGGTTGCTGATTAGAACGGGGGAGGTTCTGGGAATACATTTGGCCCAGCTTCCCAAAATTATAGTCTTGCAGTGGGGATGACCTTAAGATGTGGGAGTCAGAGCTGAAGGGATGTGCTAAGCACCTACCCGCTTGGTTCCCAGCTTAGCCAATTTAAAACTTACAGGAGCCTAGAATTTAGGGTTAGACAAGGGTTCTACACCATTTAAGCTTTGACTGAAGATAGTAACAACATGAGTAATAACTTTTACTAAAACAAATGTTATTGTGGTATTTATTGAGCACCGTGCTAAACACTTGTATAAGGACAAATATAAGGCCATTTAATCTCTCACAGAAATCTTTACAGGTAAACTATATGTCCAGTTTACAGATGAGTAAGCCAAAGCTCAGAGAGCTTAAGTGTATCATTTAAGGGTTCTTAGATAGTTGGTGGCAGAAACAGAACTTGCTCTTAGGGCTTTTTGACTCCAGAGTTTGAGCTTTTTTGATGTCAGACTTCCTTTTTCATAGGTCTGTTTACTCCTGGAATGGGTTTGAAATCAAGTTGAAGAGTTGGGATGCTTAGGAAATGAATGACAGTGAACGCTACAAGATGCAAAGAGCATTTAATTTAAAAGCGCCCATCTTGCATGTTTGAAGTTGTTTCAGTTTGGTTATTCATAGTCTGAGATTTTAGGAGGTCCGCAATGCTTTAATGTCAACCTGAGGATTAGGTAGGAGCATAATAAACCAAATCAGAGAGACTAGAGGATGATTAGGTTCTAAATCTTGTTTTAATAAACAACTATTTATACCTCTCCAGAACCATTTAAAAGGAAACTGATATAATTGTATTGATACAGCCGGCACAGTTTAGTAGTGTCTGAGTGCTTACCACTTGGTTTCAGGAGATTGGCAATGACCTGGAAAGCATGTCATCTTTGTAATATGGACTTGAGTGTACGGTGAAGGAAAAGTAAAGAAAATGACAAAGCACCCTTTGGAGGATGATGACAGAAATCTACGTATGAAAATAAATCGATCTTGGAGGGTTTGCAAGCACCGCAGATTACTCACCAGTTGTAAGATCTCCCAGCATTAATCCATCTTGGCAGAAGGGAGGACATTACCAAATGACTACATGGCCTTCTGGCTTCTTCCAAACTCCTGGCTTGAAAAGCGAACGAGTGAATATTCACTCTGGAATATGGAATTGTTTCCTGTACAGAGTCTGTCTCCTGGAGGTTCTTCAGGCAAGTAAACCAGGATTTGAAGTTTTGTTTTTCTGTTGACCACATTCCAACAAATTCTGAAGCTTCTAAGTCCTACATAGGCATACCTCACAGATGCTGCAGGTTTGGTTCCAGACCGCCACAGCAAAGCAATAAAGTGAGTCATACGGACTTTTTGGGTTTCCCAATACCTATAAAAGTTATGGTTATGCCATACTCTAGTCTATTCAGGGTGCAAGAGCATTATGTCTGAAAAAACAATGTACATACCTTAATTAAAAAATACCGTATTGCTAAAAAATATCTTAACCATCATCTGTGCCTTCAGCGAGCTGTACTCTTTTTGCTGGTGGTGGGTCCTGCCTCTGTGCTGATGGTTGCTGCCTGACCAGCATGCTGGCTGCTGAAGGCTGGGGTGGCTGTGGCAATTTCTTAAAATAAGACAGCCATGAAGTTTGCTGCACAAATTGATGCTTCTTTGCATGAACCATGCGCTGCTGTTTGAAAGTATCTTACCCACAATAGAACTTTTCAAAAACTGGAGTCAGTCATCCCAGACCCTGCCACTATTTAATCTATTAAATTTATGTAATATTCTCAACCCTTTGTTGTCATTTCCATAATCCTCCCAGCATCTTCACCAGGCGTAGATGTGGAGCTCTTCCTTTCTCTTGAACACTGAGAGGCCATGGCAGGGTTATTAACTGGCCTAATTTCAATGTTGTTGTGTCCCAGGGCACACGGAGGCCAGACAAAGGGGGAGAGGGGGAGGGCAGGTCAGTGGGGCCATCTGAACACACAACATTTACCAGTTCAGTTCAGGAATAATATCAAAACCACTGATCGCAGATCACCGTAACAAATGTAATACTAATGAAAAAGTTTGAAATATTTTGAGAATTACCAGTTACACAGAGATACAAAGTGAGCAAATGCTGTGCCGACAGACCTGCTTGATGCAGGGGGCCACAAACCATCAATCTGTAGAAAAAGCAATGTCTGCGGAGCATGGTAAAATGAAGTATGTCTGCGTTGGAAGCAGTTACCTTAAGGTTTAACCAGACTCATGTTAGGCCAGTGACCACCAAGGTTCTTTTTAGCCATATTGTAATTTTTTATGTCTATGGGAATGTCAAACCTGGCCCCTGTCCTGTTGGCTGTGAAGGGGAAAAAACTGCTTGGTTCTCAAGTTGCTGTA
The DNA here is from genome assembly GCA_004027475.1 of Anoura caudifer. Taxonomy (NCBI): domain Eukaryota; kingdom Metazoa; phylum Chordata; class Mammalia; order Chiroptera; family Phyllostomidae; genus Anoura; species Anoura caudifer. The sequence goes on from PVKU01002451.1 coordinate 29,839, forward strand.
ACATTTTCAGATTTTTTATTTTTACTTCACCTTCCAGCACATGAGATGGTTGGAGAACAGAGTACTTGTAGAAAAACAAGACAAAACATTTTTTTCTTTATCAGTAGGATAAGTTTTACTCATAAACAGTAAGGAATAGGAGGATGTGGATTAGAAGGCAAAGGGAACTGGATGACTTTGCTGGCCACCACGTCTTGTACAATAGCTGCCTCTTCTTTAGGTAGTTCTTGATGGGACTGTCAGAAAAATAAATAAAGGCCCATTGTCAACCAGTAAGTCTCGGGAGACACTGAATGTCTAGGATATTTAAAGGAGAGAGACAGAGACAAGACAGGAAGGTTACCATTCTGGCATATTACTAACCCTTGTTAGCAGACAGATTTGTTTTTGAAGAGAGGTACTCATTACATTTCCCATGTAATGTATAGCAAGAGGGGTCACCCAGAAGCTGGCAGCAGGTCACGGACCATATAAGAATGTCATCCAGGAACGTGGTCACCCCCTAGCCAGTAGATCATGAAGATCTCATTCTTAGACCTGGGTTTATCACCAGCCTATAGAGAGACACGTGAGCTACTCATGTTGCTCACAGGGCTGGGGAGACTGTCTTTGTTCTTCATCTTACTGGATGGCCATTAAATTGCAGGCTTGGTGAAGAACCACTGTCCTCAGAGTGCTGCAGGAGGCTGGGGGCTAGAGGCAGAGGGCTGTGGTCCTGGACAGTGAGACTCATGGAAATCTCTTTATTTAGTTTTGAGCCTAAACTTCCAGATCTTTTTCTTTTTGTTCTTAATTTTTTTGGAAGATTTTATTTATTTATTTTTAGGAGGGGAAGGGAGGGAGAAAGAGAGGGAGAGAAACATCAATGTGTACTTCCCTCTTGTGCACCGCCAACTGGGGACCTGGCCTGCAACCCAGGCATGTGGCCTAGACTGGGAATTGAAGCAGCAGCCCTTTGGTTCGAAGGCTGGCACTCAGTCCACTGAGCCACACCAGCCAGGACCCAGATCTTTTTCTTTAATAAGCCATGGGCCTTGGCAAGTGAGATAGGCTATCATCTGGTTCAAGTTAAAAATTCTTGTCTTGTCACTACATCTAGAGCTTGTGCTCCAAGTTTTGCAGGAAGACAAGCATTTGGTTGCAATATTTGCTGTGAGAAACAGTGAGGTGGTGCAGACTAAGTCGTATGAACAGACAACACTTTGAATTCCCACCTGCTAAAATGCCTTGGCTCCAAAGGCCATTTTATCTTGAGGAGTACTGACCAGATTCCTCAGAAAACTACAATCTAAAAACAGGCTCCACAGGAAACTGGAGCAGAAACACAAAATGCTGGTGGGCAACAGAGAAGGGACTCAGAATTACGGATGGGAGCAGTGAATTCCAGGAAGGTAGATTTGGATTTGTCAGGAGGCATCTCTTGTGTGATCTCTGAGACAGCAGTCTTACAGAACTGCAGTCGGCTGTGAGGAGCCTGGGCTGGCTGGCGAACGGAGCAGGCTGACGGTGACGGGGAGAAAGGAGCTGCCCCCACAGCTGTGCCACTGAGCACACACAAAGGTACCGCATCTAAGGGGACATGATTCACATGATAAGCAATGTAGATTGGATATTTTTATCACAATTTTTGCTTGCAGATGTGGTATGGAAGTAAAGTGTCTGGGGAATGGGTGCCTTTTTCTAATTCACATGAAAGCACCATGGGCTAGCAATGACCTTGAAGAAAAAAAAGTAGGACACTCAAAGCTACTTCCATGCAGTAAGTAATATTAATGCAGTAGAATCAATGAAATACTCTAAAGAAGAATCTGTTTCTTCCTTACCCTTGTTGAAACTCTGGTTAAGCTGGAGGTATT
>PVKU01002451.1:31794-226991 GCA_004027475.1 Anoura caudifer
AGGGGCTGTCCTATTTGTCTTCTGGGCTTCTTAGCTTGATGTCATAGGTGTACTTGAATGTATGCAGTTTCTGTAAAAAATTCTGCATTTCAAAGATCATGGTGAATTTACTTAGTAGCTTATTATATGAAGGAGTAATTAAAGGATGTGACTCTTGGATAAGAGAAAAATTTAAAGCGATTTTATCATTTTAGATTTCATGTGTCCAATAGGCTTTTTTTACTCTCCAGCATTCTGCCTTAGGGCAGTGTCTGCTTAAGTTTGGTTTTCAGAAAACCTGCACCAAAAGTTGTTGAAGGGGCTTGTTAAAAATAAAACAAAAACAACAGATTCTTGGGCTTCCACACCAGCTCAATGGGGTTTGGCATTTCTGAGGCCTGAGAAACTGATTTGAACAAGCTTCCTGACCCCTCCACCTCCTCCGTGGTGATTTTGAAACACATTAATATATTAACGATCTCACGTTCTCTGTTGGTCCTCTGGTGGGTGGGGGAAAGGGGAAAGAGACAGAGGGAATGATTCTCAGTTTTGTACCAAACGCTGACAAGAGAGATCAAACTGTTGAAGGTTCTTTCTCTGAACAAGGGCATCATAGGGGGAAACCCGGTCAGTTTGTAAAGGACACACGACTCACTGTGTAGGCTGGTAAGCCTGGGGCTGAAAGCATTTGAAATTGCAAATTTGCAAAACCATGAATGGCATGGACTTTTAAAATATTTTTTAAATATACGAATACAACTATCATAGTTTAAATCCTAATGAATTCCGATTTGTGACTATAAAGATCAACTTGATTCCTATCAAGTGAGAGATCTGGAATTTTTTAAAAAACCCTGCAAGATAACCACATCAAGGCTTGAACATTCCAAGCCTTCATAAATTAAGGATTTAAAATATATATCATACTCTTGGATCTGGCCATCAGTTTTTTGCATTAACAGGCTTTTATAATGCTAATTTGTCATGTAATATAGGTACTGTGTAATTTCTCATAATTACATTTCATTTAATTCACTCATACCCCCATACATCTTAGATTATGTTAGATACTAAAGAAAAGCAAATGCCATGAAAATATTTATTGCCTTTTTAGACTGTTCACTAAAGTTGTGTCAACCTGACAACCTGAATCTAGCATTCTCAGTCCTTTCATGAAATTGGACTAGAAGGAAAATCAGCTTTGGCGTCTCTAAAATGATTAAAGAAAGTTGCGGCTCTGGCTCAGAGGATGAGAGGAGGGGTCTTGCGGGGATCCCTTCCTGCTGTACTACGTGGCGAGGCTGACGGCACCTGCTTTCCCAGGCTGGGGCTCTTCCAGCCTTGGGGTGATGTGTAGTCCCACCGCCTTGTCTAGCCCATCATGACTTCCTGTTCCTTTCCTGTAATGGTTTTCAGATCCGCTCTTTCCTGTTGCTTTCCCAAGCCTGTTTCTGGTCCGGGCTCTAATTACCTCACACACACCTGCAGGAGGATCCGAACATCCTCTTTTCCTGTCTACAACTTTTCCTCTCACCACTTTTTTTTCTTTACACGATTGTTAGAATCCTCTTCCTTAAGCATCGTTTCTATCACGCTCCTCCTCCGGCAGCTCCCACTTGCATCAAATCCAAGCTCCAGGTCCTCTGCTCCAAGCCCCCTCTCGCTGCCTGAGCTGTTATCTTCTTCACAGCTGGATTCCGCTCCAGCCAAGTCCTGACACTGTGTCTGTAACGATGCTGTAACATCTGGTTAATCCAGTCAACTATGTCAGATCTTCAGTTAATCATCTGGATGTTTTGTCTACAAGACGCCAAACATCTGGATTGACTGAAGAAATTCACTACATTGATGGAGGGTTTTTTAAAAACCGAGTGGACCAGATGTTTTGGCATCATGTAGACACATTGCTGTCTCCTACATTTGTCTTAATAGCTTGTCTGCACAGCGTTCTCTCCACCTGGAACATGACCTGTCTTCTCAATGCCACGTTCTCCCTTCCTTCCAAATTACGGTCACAATTCCCTCAGCCGTGAAGCAGCTCTAGGTTAATCCCACTAAATCGATCTCTTGGTTCACGCTAGCATTCTTTTCAACCGAAATCACTGTTTTGTGTTTGCTTTGGGTGGGGCATCGCCACCCCCCACCACTCCGCTAGATTATAACTCGATAGGCAAATGTCAGTCAGGCCCGGAAACAGCCTGGCTCTCGGAGTGAGAGGCAGGTAGCCTCTGTGGTCGAGGGCAGAAACTCTGAAAATCGCTTTAAATTCCTACAGTGTGACCTGGGCAACTTAGGTAACTTCTCTAAGCCCCAAGTCTCTGTCTCATTTGTAAGATGGAGATAACAACAGAGCCTACCTCGTAGAGTTGTTTGTAAGGATTAAAAGAGTTAATACAGGCAGAGGGCTTGGAAGAGTGTCTGGCATAAAGGAAGTATCCATTAATTGTTACCTCTTGTCATTATAAGCGTTGAAAAAGCTTGGCTTTCTTGTCTATCCTTTCTTTTGACTGTGATGGCTGGGTAGGGAAAGCAGCCGTTACGACTCCTACGTGAGAGGAGAGGAAGATAGAGGTTGTATCACTTGCCCGCTAACTCAGTTTTAGGTCGAAAGCCTGATAGCCTTGCTTTCTACACATTACACATTGGCTCTGAGTTCTTTCTAGTCCCGAAAATTGGAATATTGCTTTTTGTAATGAGCAGATACTTAAGGAAACAAGATAGAAATGTGTTTTCTAACAGACCAGTGGTTCCCCAAAACTGGTCTGTGGGTCTGTGCCCATCTGTGACAAACTGTCTTATGTTAAAATGAGAAAAAGGTGATGTAATGAGGTTTTCTAAAGCTACATTTACTCAAACGTTAGAGCTGTTCCAGAGCTAGGCTGTACTCGTCCTTCATTTTTAGTGTAAGAATGTCCCAACTTCATGAAATGATGGTGATGTTATAGTATAAAATATGGAATAACCCTATACTGGATATCAGTTTTTAATGTACTGGTTTTTTACTTTTTCAACAAATATTTACTAAGTGTCTACTATTTGCTGGTGGTGGCTGTAGGCCTCATAAAGGGCACCCTAGGGTAGGACATGGATGGCCAACCATCAAATGATCAACATCTCCAGGGCTGCTTCCTCATCTGTAAAATGTAAGAGTCCCTAATGCATACAGCTGTTTGTAAGAGTTAAATAAGTCAGTAAGGCAAAGTGCTTAGGCGTTTGTAGTGCTGCCAAATACAACTAGGGGAAGGTCGAGACGTATCAAGTGTGGAGGGGGCGGATGGGTTGCGATGACCAAGGACAGTGGTTCTCGTGGGCCTCACCGAGCTGAGGGAGCCGGCTGTTTGGACAACTGAGGGAGGAGTGCTCCAGGGGAGGGACAGTCTGGCGCAAAGCACCTGAGATGGACCACACCTAGCTCATCTGATGAAATGCGGGAGGGATGGAGTGGGCATCGGGAGGGCAGTCAGAGAGGAGGTCACAGACTGGGGTTAGGGGGTGGCAGTCATTTAGATTGAGCCTTTTAGGCATTGTACGGATGTGGGCTTTTACTCTGAATGAAACGGGAACCACTGAAGTGTTTTGAGCATGGAAGTATAATAGCGTGACATGTTTTGGGAGGTTTTGCTTGATTGTTAAGTTCGTAATAAATAATAGGGATGCCAAGGTGCAAGCAGGGAGACTAGTTGTGATGCTTTAGAATAGGCCGCTGGAAAGCTGACGGTGCCTTTGTGCAGGGTGATAGCAGTGGGAAGTGGTAAATAAAGGTGAAATTCTAGATATATGTTGTTGGTGGAGCCAGCAGACTATCCTAACAGACTGGATGTGTGTGATAAAGACAGGAATCCAAAGCATTTGGCTGGGGCTACTGGAAAAAATGGCATTGCCAGTAACAGGGATGGGGAAGAGTGCAGATGAAGCGGGTCTGGTGGAGGAAGTGGAGCTCTGAGGGGACACGGCAGCCACGTGGTGGACAGTATCTAACTCCACTCTGAAAGGGACCTAGGCCTCACGCAGTATCACGTCTAACGTTACCTTAAATATCACTTGTTGAATTCTTTAATTGCTTGGGAAGAGAGTACCTATTCTTAGTCAATTATTCACTTATGCCAACAATATAGTATAACTTTAGAATACAGACAAATGATCATATTCCTGTTACCCTAAATAAAACATTTGCTTAAAAAACTACAAATTAAAGAATAATTTATACACTTCACACAAACAAGAGGAATCTCACAAATTGTAAGTTTCCTCATAGCTATTGAGAACTAACCACAAAATATATATTACTTTAAAGTCATTTATTTTTTTACACGATGCCCTTCATTTCAAACATCAATACATTGTTGTTATTAGATACAGAGGACAGACCGATGGCTGCGGTGGGAGGCTGGGTGCAAAAGGTGAGGGGATTAAGAAATACACATTGACAGTTACAAACCAGCCCGGAGGATGTGACGTCCAGCACAGGGAGTGGTCAGTATCACTGCACCGATGTATGGCGTGAGATGCGCTCCAGACTGATTCGAGGGGGAACACCTAACCACCCTGCTATACAGCGGAAACTAATATAATGTTGAATGTCCACTGTAAATGAATTTTTAAATTTAAAAAAACAAATTGTTATTCAAGCGTTTGAATATTATAATAAAGCTTCAATTAGATTTTTTAAAGAAAATAAATGGGAGAGTTATTTAAGAGTTTTCTGCTCTCAAAATCATCTTGATTATCAAGAACTGCCAGAACTTCAGCAATAGCATCATTTTTTGGCATCATGAGAATGAGAAAAGTTTTTCTAAAAGACCAAGAGCACCTTCTTTTTGACAAGTGCTGGTAAGAGAGCCTCCAAACAGTGTTTTTGCTGATCAAGCAACATGGATTGATACTATGATGTAAACCTAAAGGGATCGTTCCCAGCAGATGTGGGAGAGAGCGACCAGATGCTGACCGCATTTTATTCAGAAGCCAGTCTTTTCTCCAGTTAGAGCTCTCAATCACTAACCCAAAATGCCTTTTGTTTTTTTTTAAGTTAAATGATAAATTTGTACATTATCATTCAAGAAATTATAATTACATTTCTTTCCTATCCTCCCTCTTTTGTTTTCCCCTGTGAGATTTGCTGCTTCTTGAGTCGACATATAACTGAAACAAAGAAGACCAGCAGTGGGAAAAATCATTGCCAGCCAGGGGCTTTGAAAATGCTGCCAGTGGAGAATCTGGGGATACAAGCTTGTCATAAAAAACATCGGGTGCAGAAGTCGCCAGCCCTTAGAACTTGACCGACTGTGTTAAATAACCACATGCAATGGAACTACACGCAAAGACTGTGACTTTGGATCAAGGTTAGAACCTTCGTGAGCTCTTCCTCGGTGCCAGCACAATTCTGTGCAGCGGGGTTCTTTCCGGTCGCTTGCAGTCAGCCAGGGCAAGTGTTTACAGCACAGAAGCGGGCAGAGGCTGCCAGTCAGGGCTTTTCTCTGTGTGTGTACGTGTGTACACGTGTGTCTGCGTGTGTTCTAGGGAGCCAGTTTACCATCACACTACTGAAAACAGCTCTCCCTGGGGATTAACAAAACTCCTCAAACCCATGACAGAGATTCATGTGGCTTTGGCGAGGAGGGTTTTGGGGAATAAATGAGTATTCTTTGTATAAGCAGGGGACTTTAATACCCACCCCAGTAAAATTCAGTGTTTGATTATTTTCCTTGGAATTCAAATGTCTTGAAATCCTTATTAGAAAGAATTTCTCTAAAAATGGCTCCTGCTTCACTTCTATTCATTAAAAAACTAAAAGAAAGGGGTTCAAACACATGGGGACAGGAAATCCTGCTTTCTAGCAAGCAGAGCGGTGCCACCTGATGAACTGTGCAGTCACTGGAACGGAGTCACAGCCAGAGAAGCCAGACTTGCCCACCCCCCCCTCCGCTTTTTGTGAATGACAGTGTTAAAGAATGTAACCCCTCTTCACTTCCCTACACCCCGTACATACAAATTGCTTGTGCTGATACAACCCTCCGTGGTAACTCACTTCACACCTCCGTTTTCTGTCTGGTTATCACCAAGATTACGCAGCCTGTTGGACAATATTCTGCCTTTATCTCACCTTTTCTGCACAGGCCGAACGGACAGGACGGAGCGGGTTTATGTACCTCACACGTCAGACCCGATCCAGAAACTTGGCAGTGACAGTTTGATAAGGATACCACAGCTTACTGAACTTGTTCTAAAAACAACAGCAGCAAACCACTCATCTCCTTACACTTTTTAATGACCTTGTTCTGCGATGTCCCCATTTTTAGACGCAGAAGATGCATCGCTGTGCGGCCTCAGGGCACATAGGGAGGAGGCATTGGATGAGGTGCGTTTTCATATTACACCACTAAAGATTCTAGAGACATCTGCATTTACTTCCATTACCTGTTGAGAAAAGACAGGTCTAGGGTTCGTTTTCAGTTTCACCTTGCCAACAGCTTTGACCCAAGTGAAAAAATGGCTGTTCAGAAAGTGAGAAAAAAACAGTCAGCAGTTGCTTTTCTCTTTGCTCGCCAGAGTGTCTAGCATTGTCCCAGACGATGAATAAGAGGGTAAAAAATTTCACTGTTTCAGGATAATATCCCTACAGCAAGACACAAAGAAGAAATATAAACCCAAATAAATATAACATTAGAATGAACTACAAAACGCTAATTTTCTTATGTTTTCTTATTTTTTTGTCTTTGAATTGATTTTTTTGTATAGTTTGTATGGCCCAAACCCATTCCTGTAACATTTCCAAAGACTTCACTGGAAGCACATTTAACACCTTACAGGGTGGGGCAAAAGTAGGTTTACAGTTGTTCATATGGAAAATAATACAATAATTAATAAATAATAATACAAGAATAAAAGTTTCATATGCTCAAAGCTGTAAACCTATTTTTGTCCCATTCTGTACTTAACATATAATTAATTTAGCTACATTCTGAAGCTTTAAAAATTATTATTGCTATTATTTAGTTAGGTTCAAAGTAAATTTTATTATCATGGTGAAATTCTTCTGATAAGATTCTAATCTCTGTGGAATCTAGATCTTTCTGATCCTTGTGAATAAACCAGCATGCAACCAAGCTGAGGGTTTCATGTACCTCTTTCAATTAGCTTTTTAAACCTACAGATATTCTCCTGGCCTGTGCTCTGGAGGTCTGTGGTTCCCTCTGTTCTCGGAACAGTATCACGTTGGTGAAGGTGAACATTCGAGAAAGAATGGCACAGAAATCTGTGAGGCACTTCAGTGCAAACATATCAAGTGGTAATACATTTCCTAGTAACTGACAGAGACCTCATGGGTATTGCTTTGGGAACACCTGTAACATAACCGGAATGACAACTTCGTGGTGAGGGCGTGAGACGTACTGCTTGCCACTGGCTGGCTTTGTGGTGGCTTTGACTTTGACTGCCCTGCGTTTGAACGGGTTGACAGTTTCCACTATCCTGTTCCTCCCCTCCTCTTTGAAACTTTCTGCGTCCTGAAGCAAAAATAAAAGGTTCTTGTTAGTATTGGGAGTCCTGTCTTCTCACTTCAGGTTCTAGATATGATCATAAAGAAAAAACTATGAAATAACTCAGGCATACTAAAATGTACAGAGAATACTATAATGAGGATCGAGTAATCACCCTCTACCTTAGAAATAAAACATTACAAATACAAGCAAAGCTCCTTGTATATTCCTTCTGCGTCCTCAGTGGGAATCTCTATTTCCATACATGTTTTGTTTTTGCTACATAGTGTATAACCATAAACAATATATAAAGGTTATGTTGTGTGTTTTAAATTTTTATATAGATGGTGTCCATTTTTCATATTAAAGCTAAGGTGCATAACTTTAGTTTATTGATCATTATTTACCACTACAAAGTATTCAATAGTATGGATATGCAACTTATTTATTAATTCATTGGTTGATGTTTCAATGTATATTTAGCACAGGTCTCCTTCAGCAGTGTGTGAGAATTTAAGTTACAGACCTAGGATCACAATTTTTGAGTCACGGACATGCACGTCTTTAACCTCGGGAGATATTGCCAGTCTCCGGAGACTGAACCCCGCTCTTCAACACGCCCTGTGGGTCAAAGTTCCAGATTCATTCGTCCGGAAGGGGGTGGGGTGGGGGCAGTGCAAGAAGAACCTGCATTGCTAACATGCCCCCATGCGATGCTCCTGCAGTTCCTGCAGCGGCGCCGCAGTGTCTGCGGCTGCACTCTGAGAACGGGTGCTCCTAGAAAAGCCTATGGGATGGCGTTTTGAAAGACAGCCGATGGGGCACTATCTGAAAAGTTGTGGCTGGTGAGGTTTTTTGAGGTAACTGAAAGTTAGCCTGTGGTATAATTTTAGCATTCGGATTCTAGGAAAAAAACCTGGCTAAATATAGATAATATGTAGCAAATAACCAGCATGAGCGATTGCCCTCATAGGCTAAGTTCTTGGGGAGAGGCGCTGCCAGCTGGGGCCTCTGTGTGCGGTCCTGGGTCCTGCGGTTGCTGTGCCGGAGAGGGCGGTGGGGTGGGCCGGGGGCCCTGTGCCAGGCCGGGGTGCCCAAGGAGCTGCCGTTGGTGCGTCTTGTCTGCATCAATGAAACCCAGGTGCTAACCCAAGCACAGGTGTGAACATTCACCTGAGGGTTCTCATGGTGTAAGGCATGGGGCTATTAAGTCTTTCTGATTTGGCTATTTTTAGATATGTATACACAAAACACAAAAATCAATCTTTATATTATAGATTTTTAAGAGAATTATATTCCAAAGTTAGTACTATGGTAACAGAATGCCAGGGAGGTGTTCCTCAAATATTCTTTCGGCAAGAACTTCTTATAAAAAATACCGAAAATGAAGTCTTCACATAGTTTTGGGTAAAAAACACAAATAGGCTTGCACAGTCTGCAAATGTTAACATAAAAACTGGAAGGAAAGTGCATTTTATTTCACATTTGGCAATAGAAAAGGTCAATAAGGAATAAAACTGTATACCAGTAACCAAAAGCATTTCTTTATGTCAGTCTGCAATTTACAGAACAAGACAGTTGATTTTCAAAACCGGACAACAGGTTCAAAAATACTGCTTTCCATGCCTCTAAGTGAGACTGCTGGGGACACGCGCTGGTATAAGGCCATTTGCTGCAGGTGCGCTTCCAGCAGGTTCCGGCGATCAGTGCTGTCATTTCTATCTCCTTTCTTTTTTCTCTCTCATCAGCTTTTTGCTCTCTTCCCTTCTTCTTTTATTCACTGGATTCCGAGGATCATAGATTTCAAATGTGTCTGAGTCTTGCATGCTTGCATCTTTCACTTTTCTGCTTTTATCCTCAAACTGAAGTACATGTGACATCCTAAAGAGGGAGAGAGAGAGAGTTCAGTGATTTGGGTGTGGACACTGAGCGTGGAAATTGTCCTACACTCACCGTGGCATAATGAACTCTACAGGGACAGAACAGCAAGATGGGTTATTGTTCACTGGTGCTTGTACCGCATGGAAACCAACTTCTCAGAAAATACCAGAATTTGAAAAAGACATCTGTAGGTTGTTCTGTTGGCTTGTATTTCTAGTCGTGAGTTTCTTTGCCTCAGTTTTCACTTGCACTTCCCTCCCTGATGGGAGGTTAAAAGAGTTCTACACAGAAGCACACCTTAAACTAAACCTAGAGAATATTCTGCCACCTTCCTTTAAGGAGTGCAGACTCTTAGCTAGAGTGAGCCAGGCTGCAGAGCACGACTTCTGACAATAAACCAGCTCTATCTGATTTTTTTTTTGTTTTGAGCAGTTAAATGGGTAAAAAGTAGGTAATGTGTTAAGAAAATTCTTGTTCCAATGATATTATGACACCCCTTTCTGTGGAGCTGCTGAGTTAAATATATATTTTTTCATACAAAAGGAAACTAAGCTTTTGGCACAGCTCCACGGACTAATTTCCTCCTACTGTTGATTACAACAAATCTAACCATCCTGCTCTCCCACTTTATCAAATGCTTACTGGTCTTAAGGTATCAACATGTGCTTGACTCATAAGTGGTCATAAGCCAGCTATCCTTAGCAGCAGGGAAATATGTAGGTGATTAGCTCTGTCCCCATTAGGAGGTGTCAGGAATAAATGGGGGAATCAAAAGACCAGGTTTCAGGGCGGTTGAATGAATCTGGAAAGAGGAGAAGTTCAGTTTGTATACACAAACAAAACTACTAAAGCTTTCCCACAAGTTACGTACGCAATTTTTAAAGCGAGCTCACGAAGCACTGTCCTTTATCAGAGCAGATAGGGTAAATTGCCTACAGGATTAACACTCCTCATGCACCAGTATAACTTTCAGATGAAACTCAAATGTGACAGTAGTTTCTTTTACCCTGCAGTAGCACAAACGCTGAGCGAAGTTTACTTATATGACCAACTACCAAGGGTATACTCAGATTTTAAAGAATCCTAAAAAGATTTTGGGAGGGAAATAAAATCTTACAATATTAGTGATACTGTAATTACTAAGGGTTCAGTAGCTACAGTTCACCAGGGCCGACAGGCTGAGTCTTACTACCATTCCCAACCCTTTCCATCCCAGATGAAGCTGACTGGAATGCAGCGATATGTGTGATATCATTATACGGATGATCTAGAGTGTACTTTAATTTACTACATGAGGTAAATCACATTCACATTTCTATAGTTTATTATTAAAAATATATTATTTGTATTAAATTCATAACCGATCTCAATAATATATGAAAATACAATCTCACATGTGAGAACTCTTGACTTTTGATATTTCCTGTTGCTTTAGTAAACACCCTTACTTAGAAAATGTATCATAGGATCATTGCTTATTCAGATGGATTCCTCAGAGTCTGATTTTCTTGTGCATTCAATTTCCTACAGTGTTTAAGTATTAGCTTCTGAGAATAAAACACTTTCCAACTCCTAGGAAAAGGCTGGTTGTCTTACAGTCATGATAACAAGTGACTGCTACACCCGATCTGGAACAGTCACACCGGGTTTAATCAATTAATGATGACCCCCCCCCCCCCCGCCTCAATGATCAATGATAACTCACTTCAGTAAACACACCTTTGAAAGCCAACTAATCGGTGACAGCCTGCTGCTTTTAAGAGCTGGCCAATCAGTGTGATTGGTCACAGGCTCACTCCAGTGAAAATGCTTCCGAAAGCCAGCCAGTCACTGACAGTCTCTCCTGAATAATGAGCCTCTTGAGGCTGATGCCCACCCTGAGACAATCCCTAACCCCCAAAATCCGTATAAAGATTTGCAACCTGCTTTGCTCAGGAGACTGTGTCTAAAAGCACAGCTCTTCCTCACCCAGTAAGCACTAAACTCAGCCTTTTGTTTCAGATATTAAGAGATGGTCTTTTCCTTGGACACTTCTTAGAATCTGTTGCAGTCCCCACAAAGTGCGCTTTTTAGAAACTGTAAGTGTATTGCCACAGTTGAGGACCGAGTTTGGAAGAATGGCGAGGCTGTCCTGTTGCAGGTCCTTTGTCGCACGTGATGGGGAGCCCAGCCCCACGCTGCACTTCAGTGCATGCCCAGCAGCTTTCCAAATGACTGTGTATTTGCCTGAGTCCAACCAGGAAGTAGCTGCCATCATATGCCCTTTAAAATATTTCATTCAATGTTCCTACATTGATGTCCAACCCCCCCACCCTGCTATCTTAGTTAACTATTAATACCTGTCCATACATGCATTCTTCTATGTAAAATATTATCCCCTTTTCTGCTCCCAAATACAGATGAGTTTTGTGAAATACCCATTTCTAGTAGGGACTGTCCATGTTTAAAATGACTTTACCAGAATTTGTCAATTAAAACCATAAAAAGGCACTTTCTCTCCCTTTGTGCTGGGAGAGAATCGTGCAACTATTGGCTTGAGTTGGTGCTGATATAAGAAATGACATCTAGACACAGGAACTGCAGCACACAGTCCACAGAAAGAAATAGATTTGCCTACAAATTTGAAAAAAAAAACAAAAAAACCCTGTAAATTAAAGTAGCTGTCTTTTCAACTGTTTGTTTCATGCACCACTGCACTAAACAAGTCCAGCATTTTGATTAATCACAAACCTAAGCCCAGAGGAAAGAAGGGGCTATCAGCTTACAAACTACTTCAGCTTTAATATCATAATACTTAGCATGGCTGGTTACTCAGCAATAACATTTAATCTTTAATAGAAATAAAAGCATAATCAAAAATGTTTCTCCCATTTATCTTTCAACATGCTTCAATCACTTCACTTTCAAAAGCAAACAAAACAGTTATTATGATTTTCAGCATAATAAACTCCTGACCTATGTGCCTCTGCAAATCACAGACTGCGTGAATTGAAAGCATGCCCACATTTTATAGTCTCCTGTGAGAATACACATGCAGACTTACACTACAGACTTAATTCGCGTACATAAGGGTCTGGTAGTTTACAATTTTGTATGTAACAATAACTAAATGGTATCCACTCCGTGGCTGGTCATGGAATTGGCCCAAAAAGAGCAGTGAGAATTAAGTACACGATGGTCATTTACATATGAAAATTTTAGAACTTGTTCCCTTGAAGGCAAAGAAAAAAATTAGATCCTATTAATAAAAAGTTTTCCACAAACTCGGACCATCAATAAGAGCACTAACTTTAGTGTATTATAGAAATATGGAGGGTTACCATTTTCATAAAGGTTGTGTTTGATGGGAAGGGTTTTTTTGTGTGGTTGTTATGAGACTGTGTGAGATTATAAACAAAAGTAAACAACAGATTCTTTGAGAAGGACATGGACCTTGACTAACCTCACTAATTTGACAACCATTTTTTAATGTTTTCACATGGTTGTGAAATAAAGTAAGATATGACAGCACTTAAGATTAATGGGAAATGCAACAAAGGTACTGATTCTCAGACACACAGTAAGAAACAAACTAGAATTCCAATATTAATAATTCACTTCTGACTGACATGCATTTAAATGATTTGTGTTTATGTAATGAAAACAGCTATCTTTTCCACTGGGAATTCTTTAAACCGCTCCTGCCCATTTCCAAGTTTCCCAAATTTAGGAACTCGGCACTTAGACCCAGATTGGTGTGGGTGCCTGAAATGCTCTACACCTGTACTATTTCTCCTTCTTATGATCCTTCAAAGGCTGCAAAATAACGTCCTTACACATTTCTTTTATAGCATTCCTTTGAGCAGGAACCATCAGGTATTGTATGAGACTGAAATACCTCAGCCTGACCCTGAGAACCCGCTAACAATGGGATCTTCCTCTCTCACCAGCCTTATTTCGTTTCTTTCATCAGCGCTCACCATTCTGTAATTGCCTGTTTACTTAATTGTGAACAGACTGTCAGTTATTCGAGACAGTTTGAGTCCTGTTCACAGCTGTATTCCCAGTGCCAAGAATGGTGATTTGTGTTGTGAATCAAAGCCTTCAGACCCTTTGTACAGGCCAGGCCTGCTGGCTGGTACCAGCTGGTTTGCTAAACTGACACTTGACCCTGCTTTTGTGGGCAAGGACCGTCCTTTATTTCTATGACAAACTTCCAAAATGTCTAAGAGACTCTGCAAAAAAGTCTCCTGTTCAGCACAACCCACCTTTCCATGGCCTCGCCCCAACCAGCACACACGTGGGGTGGTGCTCCCACTGCACCCCTGTTGGCAGGGGGGTGGGGGGGCTGGTTTCACTCCCGGGAACGCAGTGGGAGTGGGCCTTGTGCTCGTCTCCGTTTCCTAGGGCTCCCGAGGTAGAACCAAGTAGGACATTTTTTAAAGCAGTGTTTCTCAGAGTCTCATCTTAGGGCCCTGTATCAAATGTAAATTCTTCTATGCTTTTCAATTAACTTTTGATACTGTTTAAAATATAAATGGCAATTTGGTTTAAAATTTTTAACATTTGCCTATGATTTCCAGAATATTTAAAAATTCAATTGAATGATTCTCTCATTTCTGTATTTTAACTATCAAAATATAATATTTTTTAGGTAAAAGCTATCACTGACTCATCTAACTTAAAGTTCCCTTTTCACAAATGTTCAAAGCTTCTTTAGGAATTAAGAAGTTAAAGATTTAAAGAACCAGACCTATGAAAAGTGAATCTTTTTTCAATATAGATAGTAGAAATGATATTAATTGATAAAAGAGACAGAGAGATAAAACATGAATGAGTCCAGAGATCAAAGTATGTAAAAAAAAAGTCTAGTAAAATGAGGTCACTGGTGTTCTTCCTGCCCAGCAGAACAGCATGGCACAGGACAGAGATGACTAGAGAAGCAAAACAGAAATAAAGAAAAACATCAGACAAATAGTGAACGTTCGGAAGAGAGATTTAAATTTGACAGAAGAAAAGCAGGAACAAACAGAAATAAGTATAGGAAAACAGAGCATTAGGTAAACCAAACAGAGAGGAAAATGGACACTGGCCTTTGAATAAAGAACAAAAGATGAAAACCCATAGATTTTCTTTTATTGTTCACTGTTAACAAGAGAAAACCTCCTTTGCGCTGAACTTTGAATAAATGTTAATATTCTCCCCCCAGTTTGTGGTTTTGAAAAGCCAACTCTTAAAATGACTTTTGTTTCCCTCAGTTAAAAAGAAAAAAAGAAATTGTGTCATAGTGTCTTTAATAGGTGTTGAGTATTGATAGATTGAACGTGAAAGATGTGACTTTCAAAATATCTTCAGCAACACAGGAATGCAGTTTCTTGGCTTGCTCGCCTATCTAATACATTTAACAGTTAGTAGGACACAGTTGGAAAGATTTAAGAGCCTTTCCTGGATAAATCAGTGATATGCATTCTTACACCTGCCCTGGGTTTGAACAACTGCTCAGCCAATAACATAATCTATGGCCAGTGAAGCAACAAAAACACAGGGAAGGCAGAGTTCCCAATCAGACAGTCCTGGTAAGCAGCTGGGATACATGACTATCTGCCTGTCTCTAAAAACAAACTCACAAACAGAGCAAACTGCCCTAACATGACAGAAACTTACTTCAGGGCAAACTGCAGGAAAGTAGAGTCAATAACAGAAGGGCTTCCTTCTTCCAGAAGAAAAATGGCAGAAAAAGAGGTGATGTCAGGGATTAAACAGGGGGCTAGAATGAAAACAATCACCTTTCCAGGGTCAGCAACTGCGGCAAGACCTGTTTCTGAAAGGGCCACGAAGTCTTCTCGCAGCACTGTTTACCCTCCTGCACAAAACGAGCACGCTCACCAGGAGCCCTGGGGGCTGATCACACTCCTCCTGGCGTCACCTTCTCGCTACCTTAGGACTTGGCTGGGACAGAGGAATGGAAGCAAACATTTACATTACACTGAGCTTACGGTTGTGCTTTCCAAAGTGATGATATTCTTTTGCTTTCTATTTAAATTATATTTACAATTGATGTCCCCCCTTTCTTTTTAGTACTAGCCTAAAGGAAAAAAAGACTATTTCATTAATGAGTAATTACTGTTCACTGTAAGGTCTCAAGTCTCAAATTTATTTTATTTCAGAATGTTAAGAATTACAACGGAAACTAATGTTGACGACTGCAACTCACTATGCGTTAACTAAGGAGAGGTCACAAGAACTGTCAAATGTTACAGAAAGAGCAGAAACTCCAGTGATCACGTTGATGGCTCCACTGACAGTAGTCAAATCTAGAGAAATAAATTCTTAAAAATATCAATGACAACATTGTACATGAAAACAGCAAAACATTTATCGAGCACTGATTGTTCCAGACATCCTGCTAAATCCTTTAAAAATAGCATCTCATTTAACCCATAACCTAACCTACCAGAAAGGTACTGCCATTACCCCCAGTTTACATGTTGAAGAACAGGGTCGGAAAGGTTGTGTGATTCGCCCGAGACTGCACAGCTAGCACTTGTCCCAGGTGGGACTCACACTCAGGCCTGACTCCAAACCCCACACTCCACCGCACTCCGCTATGTACCTCTCTATGAAAAATGACGAGTATGTGTGGCAGGAACTGCTTGTCCAAGTCAGGCAAATTTTTAAATAACATTTTGATTTTTAATTCTTCAAGTAATACAAGGATTATAGTATTAGGGATATGGACTTCATATCTTCCGTGATTTAAAGAGGGTTAGACAATTTTTGACCAAGAGTCAAGAAAGCCCTGAAGTCACCTGTGCGGCACGCTTACTACAGCTGAAAACATCAGTGGCGCTGCTTCATCTGAGAACATGAAAAACACGCAGGCTAGCTCAGTTAGAGACATTGCTGCAATACGAAATCACAAGAGATAATGTCTTCAAGACACAAATAGAATTAAACTCTTGAGTCTAGCATGATTGACTATTTCTGAGTTCTACAACTCCTAGATCTTGACCTAGTTACTTAACTTTTCTGTGCCTCAGTTTCTTGCCATGTAATTTGGATAGAAGAACAATATCTAGCTTATAGGTTTAAAAGAGATTGACTTGTGCTTTGTAAATGTTCAGTAAAAGGTAGCTTCTTACTATAACTTTTATTTCTACTAAAAAATAGCTCAAGCCCAATATTTTACCAGTCATGGTCGTCTGAATTATCTGTACACAAGGAACAGAACAATATTATTACGTTTAACTTATCTGCATTAATACCAGAAAGGAGAAGAGATAACAGTAATTGAAAATGGTGGGTAGTAGAAAGATCACTAACGAATGCCTTTGGAAAAGGATTTTGTGGTTTGCATTTATATGTAGCCATCCTAGATGTCCTGGAGATTCAGATCAAACAAAACAAAAGTAACAGGTTGCCTTACTTTTGTAAGAGGTTGATGACTTTGTTAATCCTTTGTGCTGTTGTTCAGTACCAGAGAGATGGAAAAAAATCTGATCACATCTCATAAACACGTTATACACTTATAACAGAAAATAGCAATCAAATATCCTTGAATCTGTTCTTTTTTATTCCTCATGCTACTTATTTTCCACACGTGATCTTTTCCATCACTTTGAAGGTAGGGGGGTTTGTCTAAAGACTGATTATTTCCTTTTTGGCACTAGGGCCGTAATTCAGGTAGCGGCCACCTGTTAAATAATGGGGCCTTTTTATTGATTCCATGGTCAATTGTCTAAGCTTTTTCCAGGTGTGGTTAACTAACAAAAAATAATTATAGCACATTATCCAGCTGCTTAAGCTTTTAAAGTAAAAATACATGTTGAACAATAAAAGTCCAACTTGTTTACCAGATACTACATAGTATTATACTGCTACAATAATTTAGCAGTGCGGTATTGACCCAGGAATAGACAGAAAAATCCAAGTAGGATAATAAAACTGACTGAAAAATTATATATAAGATATATATGTAACACTTACTTACTCTATGATAAAGGACATGTTTAATATCAGTGGGGAAACAAGATTATTCACTTGTTGTGGTTAGCAATTTAGAAAAAAAAGTTATAATATTAACATAATGTAATACACCAAATCAATTCCACGTGGATTAAAGATGTCAAAAAAAAGGAAAAACAAAACCATAAAAATACCAGAGAAAGATATAACTGGGTATTTATACAGTCCTGGGATTCGGAAGACCTGAAGAATGACACTGGGCAGAAAACATGAAGAAAAAGATCGCTGGATCTGGCAATGCAAACTTAAAACTCCATGTTAAAAACAAAACAAAACAAAAACCTCCAGAAAAACTGTAAGGCAATGACAAACTCATAAAACTATTCAAAACAAAAAATAATGTCCTTAATATTTAAGAGCTTTTGTAAATCAAGAAGAGATAAATAATCATTAGGCTGTACAATTAACAACCACAACCACAATAATAAAATATAAACATTTGATTAACACATTTTAAAAGTTCAACTTTACCAGTAAATAAAGAAACACAAAATACAAGATAGAAACTGGCAAAGATTAGTATATCTATATCTGTTATCTGTGGTATATTATAACACATACATACTACATAAGACCTACAGTAAGGAGAAACTAGCAACTTCATTCACTGCTGGTATGGGTATAAATGATTCAACTTTCTGGACTGTAGTCTAGGAAAAATGTCATCAAAGGCAAACCTGAGCTGACAGTAATCAGAGTGGCTGGGGCAGGGGACTGGCTGGAGGGGACCTCCGGGGTAATGCAAATATTCTGCACCTTGGATTGGTGGTGTTTACATAAATGTATACAACTGTCAAAACTCATCAAAATAAACAGATACAAACTCTATTTTCTTATATTTAAATTACAAATAAAAAAATAAAAAAACACATGACTCAGCAGTTTTATTTCCTTCAACCCAACAAAGTAACAGTGAATTTGCAAAATAATTTAATTACTGGCTTATTCACTGATGAAGGCTTATCATAAAAAACTGGATGAATTTTTCCATTTTTGGAAAAAGTGTATATATAAACATATGAGGATAGATTAAAAGCATTTAATAATGATTATTTGTGGGCTATAAAATGACTAGTGTTTTTTTCTTTTCTGTCCTTTTTAAAATGTTTTATACATTGAACACATAAACAGAAATTAGGTTATTTGAAAAATCAATATGACTATTAGTATTAACTTCATGTAATAACTCTGGAACATAAAATGACACATTGTTTAAAACTGCCTTTAAAGAAATACAAACAACTACATACAAGTTGTGCATCTTCTTACTACTTTGGTTTTTCTATCCTGTTTGAAGCACTTAACTTTCAGATTTAGTTAAAGTACCAGAGTGCTTGTTGATAATTTCTTGACTGCCTACATATATAATGGAAACTTCATTTTATGCTAGCTGGGTTGTTATCTGGAACTACCATTGTGAAATGACTTTTTATTATAGGTGCTAATCCCAAGGAACCTTGCTCTTTACATTTTCTTTCCAATAGAAATAAACCACTTATGCTTATATAGCTTGTATCTGTTCCAAAATGCTGTCTGCTAAGAAGAAAAAAACAAAAAAGATTCCGGAGAGAGTCCAAAATCTATGATGGTATAGACCCAGCATAGAAAAGGTAATCTTGACCATTCTCCTCTTTCTACATGATTGCTAAATTTATATTCACTAAATTCTGCAAGCCTCAGCATTTTATCTATAATCTCTATTGAGCGAAACAACCTGCTTAACTATACTTTTCTTTTTCTCAACAAGTTTTAAAATAGAACCACTGAGCACTAGCAAATTTAATGTATATTTGTACATTTCTTCTAGGTCATAGATAGCTTATCTGAAGTAATTTACCATTCACCTTTTCTTTATATGTAGTTTTCTTTGAGGTTGTTATGAGAGGGCTGTATAACTGACAATCTTCCAATTTAATTTAGAATGTTTAGTTTGTGCTGCTTGGGTAATTTGTCAGGCTGTACCAACACGACCCCAGTCCTGTGCACCCTCCTCCCTTTCTTATACCTAATATTTCCTGAGCATCTCCTCCGAGTCAGGCACCGTGCTGACTACATTGCATGAATCATCTCCCTTCATTCCAACAATAACTCTGAAGTAGGTTTGTTACAGGTGAAGAAACTACATCTGGCAGGAGATGTTGCTTGCTCAGGTCACTCAGCAGTCATTGTCAGAGCAGGGATTTGAACCCAGGCAGTCTGATTCAACAGCCCACTGTATAAATAGGAGATAAATCAGTATGTGGGATTATAAAAAGCCTGCATGATGATACATTTCTTTAAGGGAATGTGGAAGGCATTCCAAAGAAGAGAATGGGTGATAAATGCTGTAACCAGCTCCAGAAGACACATTATTTAGAATTACAGGTCTCTAAAAGTCAAGATGAAATTTTTTTCTTATCTCACTGATTATTACTTCACAATGAAATCACTGTTGGTAGAAGCTGGTGTTCTGGAAGGATCATGGGCTTTTATGTGTGATCCACAACCTCACCATTCACTACTGTGTGATCTTGGGCAAATAACTCATCTATAGAATGGAAGTAATACCAATTATCTCATGGAGGTACAAGAAACAAATAGCCCACAACTGGCCCCTAACCTGTGGGCCCCAAGAGGCTCTTATGAGGGTTAATGAGAGAAGACAGCATAAAGGTCCCCACAGGCTGCCCAATATACAACTGACCCTAGAACAACGCCAAGGGGGTTGGTTAGGGTGCCAACAAATCTGTGTAACTTTGGATTCCCTCACACTTTTGGAGCTTTGTGTTTGTGAATTCAACCAACCTGAGAACAAAGGCAGTGTTTCTGACTCATGGTTGGGAATCCACGGTTTGGAAACTGCAGTTGGCAATGCAAAAACACTGTTTCAATCCATGGTTGGTTGAAGCGGAGGATGCAGATGAAAAGGGCTGACTGCACTTACTGAAAAAAAGAGTCTGAATATAAGTGGGCTCTTGCAGTTCAAACCCAAGCTGTCCAAAAGGTCAACTGTATAGCACATGCAAATATTTGCTTCAAGAATGAATTGGTGAGATCCAGAACCACCATCATCTCCTACTATTGGTAGAAGAGTAAAAGTAAAAAAAGGCATAAAAAAGATGAATATTTAATTGAAAGTCAGGTATAAGTGACTTCTACTCATTTATTTTATATAATTTTATTAATCTGAATAACTTATTTTTAAAAATATTTATTTATTTATTTATTTTGGAGACAGGGGAAGGGAGGGATAAAGAGAGAAAGAGAAACATAAATGTGTGGTTGCCTCTTGTGAACCCCGCACTGGGGACCTGGCCCGCAACCCAGGCATGTGCCCTGACTGAAAATCGAACTAGCGACCCTCTGGTCTGCAGGCTGGCACTCAATCCACTGAGCCACACTAGCCAAGGCTGAATAATTTATAATTGGTTAAAAAGATACTTAACCAGTGGTTTTAAAAGAAAAAATAAAATTTCACATTAAAGTACTTCTGCAGATGTGTCAAAAAATATCTGTGAAAAAGAGATGTTTTACATTCCCCTGCCCCTGAAATGAATCTAGACACAGTCTTTAGACCCTTCACAAAAATTACCTTAAAATGGATCACAGACCTAAATGTAAAATGCAAAAGTATAAAACTCCTAGATGATAACATAGGAGAAAACCTACATGACCTTGGGTATGGCAATGACTTTTCAGATAACATGAAATGGGCAATGCATGAGTGAAATAATGTATAAGCTGGACTCCATTAAAATTAAAAATTTCTGCTCTGTGAAAAACTGCCAGAAGTGGGGGAGGGCAGTCATGGGACTGGGTGGAAAAGGTGAGGGGATTAAGAAGTACAGTTGGCAGTTACAAAATAGTCATGGGGATGTAAAGTACAATATAGGGAATACAGTAAAAAATATTGTCATAACTATGTACGGTGACAGGGGAGTACTGGAAATATCAGGGGGAACACTTTGTAAGGTATATGATTGTCTAACCACTATGCTGTCCACCTGAAATGAAAACAAAATAAATAAATAAATAAAAAGAATGAAACCATCAAGAAAATTAAGAAAAAAAGAAAAACAATGTCAAAAGAATAAGACAAGCCACAGACTAGGAGAACATATTTACAAAAGATATCTGATAAAGGATTGATACTCATATATACAAAGTATACTTGAAACTCAACAATAAGAAAATGAACAACCTGATTAAAAAGTGGACAAAAACCCTTAGCAAACACCTTACCAAAGTAGATATACAGATGGCAAATATCATGGTCAACACCACAGGTCATTAGGAAATTACAAATTAAAACAACAATGAGATACCCCTACACATCTATTACTAGAAAAGGCAAAATCCATAACACTGACAACACCGAATGCCAGCGAGGATGTGGGGCACCAGAACCCTCATTCATTGCTGGTGGAGATGCAGAATGGTACAGCCACTCTGAAAGACAGTTTGGCAGTTTCTTACGAAACTAAACACATGACACAGCAATCATGCTCCTTGGTATTTATCCAAAAACTTAGGTTTACACAAACATTCATAGCAGCTTTATTCATAACTGCCAAACCTGGAAGCAAACAAGATGTCCTTCAGTAGGTAACTGGATAAACTCTGCTGCACCCAGATGATGAAATATTACTCAGTGCTAAAAAGAAATAAACTACACAGTCATGAAACAGACATGGAGGAAACTCACATGCACATTACTAAATGGAAGAGGACAATCTGAAAATGCTATGTAGTTTATGATTGCAACTATACGATATTCCGGAAAAGGCAAAACTATAGACACAGTGAAAAGGTCTGTGGCTGCCAGGGTGAGGGGAGAGGGAGAGATGAACAGTCAGAGCACAGAGAATTTTTAGGGTGCTGAAACTATTCTGCAGGATACTATAGTGGTGGATACATTTCATTTTGTTTTGGTCCAAACCCATAGAAGGTACACTACCCAGAGTGAGCACTAATATATGGACCTGGAGTGATAATGATGTGTAATAATGCACCACTCTGGAGCGGGATGTTGACAGTTGGGATGGCTGCGTGTGTATGGGGGGAATGCAGGCAGGCAGAATATGGGAACCCTGTACTTTCTGCTCAGTTTTGCTGTGAACCTAAAACTATACTTAAAAATATATTTATATTTTAAAATATAAAGTGTATTTGTAAAGTTTATAATACACTTTATAAAATAAAGTCTATTAAAATTTTTTTGCCTGGCTGGTGTAGCTCAGTGGATTGAGCATGGACTGCGAACCAAAGGGTCGCTAGTTTGATTCCCAGTTGAGGCACATGCCTGGGTTGCAGGCCAGGTCCCCAGTGGGGGCCATGTGAGTGGCAACCACACATTGATGTTTCTCTCCTTCTCTTTCTCCCACCCTTTCCCTCTCTCTAAAAATAAATAAATAAAATCTTAAATTTTTTTTCTGAACAAGTAATCTCCAGGTTTCCATGGCAAATTCTACCGAATATTTAAGGAAGAAATAACACCAATTTTATACAACCTTTTTTCCAGAAAATAGAAGAGCAGAAACATTTCCTTCCTTTTTTGAGGCCAGCCTTACCTGATACCCCTACCAGACAAAAACGGGAGCAGAAGAGAAGATGATAGCAGTATCCTTTATGAAGACAGACAGAGAGACCATCAACAAAGAATTAGCAATTTTAATTTAGCAAAAATAAAAAGGAAAATATACAATGACCAAGTGGGGTTTATTATGTGACTGCAAGGCTATTCAAGATTTGAAAATCAATGAGTGTAATTACCCTATTAATAGCCAAATAAGAAAAAGCACATGATCATAATAGTGCATAATAGTATTTCATAAAACTCAACATCATTCATATTAAAAACTCTCACCATACTAGAAGATGAAGGGAACTTCCTCAATATGCTAAAAGGTACCTACAAAAAAAATCTTAGAAGAGATTTTTAGAACCAAGAACAAGATTACTCAAGAGCCGAGGTTCTTGAGAAGAAGAGTTACACTGAAATTTGTACCAGTTTTATTAAAAACAGAAGCAAATCAAACTGTTTGTATTTTTTAAAAGTTTATGGAGAAAAGCATTTCTCCTAAAGTGTTACTCTCTTTCACTAAGCACTGCAAAGTACCATAATTAAGTCTTCAGATACTAATAGCCCTAAAAGCAACTCATAAAATGATATTTACTTGGAAGCATAAAGTGGAATGACATTTTGAGAGGGCAATTTGAAAATATTTTGCAGAAGCCTAACATGCATACCCACTGACTAAGAATTCCAGCTACAGAGATTTACCTTCAGAAAACTGGCAGTGACAAAAATACAAATGTGCTCATTATAATGTTGTATATAATAAAAAAAGAAAAAACTGGAAAGAGTCTGAATAGCCAACAATGTGAAGTTGATCAAGTACATTGTGATTCATCATACTTTGGAATAGTACATGGCCATAAAAAATTTTAAAATTATATCATAAAGTTATGTATGGCACGGAAAAATATTCACTGTATATTGCTGAGGGAGAATGCAAGTTATAAAATTGTGGCATTATATTATCTCATTTCTGCTTAAAATATGTCTATGCATAAAACTATCTGGAGGGGTATACACATGTATAAATTAATAGTATTTATTATTAAGTTTTGGATCACAGGTGATTTTTACTTATTTTTTTTGAGTAGTCTGTATTCTGGTTTTCCACAGTAAACATATTTTCCTTATATAATAAAAATGTTAAAATGTTTACTGGAGGCAACCATGTAATTGTTAGTGTTTTTCTGACTCATAGAACTGAATACTCTCCGCAGGTACTACGGAGAGTGGTGGTGGGGAGAGAGAGGAAGAGGAAGAGGGAGGCAGGCAGATAGACCTCCCTTGTGCGTTATTTTTCATATATATTTGTTGTAAAGTTTTAGGTTGATCTTAGATTTAACTATCTGGAAACAATTTTTTTATGGAACATTGTAGTGAATAGTTAAGGTTCACAGGATCGCAATATAGTCGCATAGATTTAATTTTTCTCCTTTCCTTGGAATGCTGACTTTGGTTCCTAAGGAGCAGGTGGCTTTCTTTTTTATAAGTCTCTCCACTGCCTTGTCAGACACAGCTCTCTCAGAACTTTTTTGGGAGCTAACCAAGTTTTATCTAAACAAACCCAAAATGACATATGGACTTCATCCACATGGTCATATGAATCCTTTGGCTGATGACTCCAGCCATGTATCTAATTGGTTTTATAAAATCCATGCTCGAGAAGGATTCTACATGAGGGTGTAATGCTGTGGGGAGAAGGAATGTAGTGGCGAACGGACCCGAGCTGCTCCACTGGAATCTGGGGCCGCCACTGCCACCAAGCATAGGCAGTACGTGTTCCCACAAAGGGGAGAATCCCAACAATGTCAAGTGAAAAGTTTCTATCTGCATTTCAGCTTAGATCTACTAGTAACACTTCTTTAAATGCCTTGTTAGACAGTGAAATCTGGGAATAATTATCAAACACCATATATAGTGTTTACAATAGAATCATATTTCTTCTCTTTCTCTCCCCATCCCACCTTTTTTTTTTTGCATAAAAAATAGAATGCTGCTGAATGGTACCCAAATGTCTGTTGTACACCATGCCAATGCAGCAGCCCAGCCAAAAATGCGAACAGAACCGTTCGCCAAGCAAAAGAAAACATAACAAATTGGTAATGGTTTCTATCTTGACAGAAAATGAAAATGATCCCTCAATGTGTGGTCACTCATGCGGACACATAAAAATGTCTTAGAAGCCATCATTTTACCTCAGATAACAGACCCTGACAGGGCAGGACAGCACTGGCTGACTTTCACTTCTGAGAAGAGCGGCAACCGTGACCTACAAAATACTCCGGGAGCCATGTAATTTATGCAAAACACGCACGCACATGCCATACACTCATAATATTTGCTATAAATCATTCCGAATATAAGACTTCTTTTCCGAGCAGGATATACTTTATGAGAGATGATCTAAATCACTAGAGATTTGATAAAGCTGAACTGGTTTATTCATGAACAGAAATGATGTTGGTTATAAGGTTACAACATTTCAATAGCCTATATTGCAATAAAAGGGCATTATATAAGGGTCCTGGGTACTATATATGATTGTGTATAGTGCCTTGGACACTGAAGCTATTTTACAAGATGTTAGATAAAACAAATACCAAAAAAAATGTGCAGGTACATTAATGTATGGTTCTGATTTTCTGTTTAGGAAACAGCAATTAAAAGTAGAAAACTCCCCCGAAGACATAGTGATGCTCCTTTACCATGGTTCCCCTTCCTTTACCACTTATTTTTGTTCTCTGAGAACTGGCCAACCACTGACCAGTGATTCCCCCCCATATAGTGCAGTTTCCCCATTTGTTTAATTTTCTAATGAGCATGTTAGAACAGTGGTTGCACTGTGAAATCACATCAAAAACAAGAATGGCACTGTTAAAAACACTAATTGATACCTGAAGCTAATGAGGAATTCAGAATGAGAAAATATTGAACCAAAGAGGCTAGGAAGAACTTTGGGAGTTAAACGGCCTCGCCGAGTTGAAAGTAAATTTGACTCCTATAGCTTGTGAGTTTCAAATGGAACTTCTGGGTTTAAATTTGTTGGTGACTTTCCTCTTCAATAAAAATGGACTTAAATGGCTTGTAAAAAGGTTAAAAAAACTTATTGGGCATCAAGCTGCTCTTACAAAACACCCTCTTGATGAGTTAAGTGTAAATGAATCAGAAACACATGGATCATAATTCCTTAAGAAATGTGTATGTATTCAAAAATAAGGGGAAGAGGACTTGGTGAAACATTTGTGTGTGTGTGTGTGTGGGGGGGGGGGTGACTGAATCCAAAACATTTAAAAGATATTTTGAGACATTCAAGGAACCCAGAATAGAACTAGACCTGTGCAGTCATACAAAAAACAGAATTTCCCCACTGTGCAGTGTGCACTTGTCTCTACGGGCCCATCCACACCCGCTGGGCCTTTGCGTTCGGCATAGAACTGTGGGAAGAGCCAGCTTCTGTCTTTAAGCAACTTAGAAGTTAAGTATAAATAAGTATGTAAGTAATACAAACCTATTAAGAGAGACCCAGAGTTTTACAAAAATCTGGCATCATAACCCAGATCACACAGAAACTGTATGTAGATAAATACACAAGGACTTTTAGGGTTCTGGGGTAGGCAGGATTCATTCCATTCAAACCATCATCCCCTCAGCCCTGTTGATTAAAGTTATATATAGTTGCTGAGTCTTACTTTCTTAAATGTTTTCTTAATGAGTGTTTTTATGCCTTTTTTAAATGTGTGTCTCAGCCGTCTTTCCTCCACCCTCTAGATTTGTGAGTGCTCAACAAATCTTGCTGACTGGTTTCCTGGAGGATGGGATTGTTGAACAGAGTTCTGAAATAAGGGAGAGATGCTGTTTGGCAGAGAGGAGTGAGCTATGATTCTGGGTTTGGGTAATGGCACATGGGACAATTCAGAGGCTCCAAGGGTGAGTCATGCGTGGGGGTGACCCGTAGGCTTGTTTGCAGCGATGTGCCCCAGCCAGGGTGCAGTGGGAGACGGAGGCAGCTAGGTGCAGGGAGGCCTAATCCACCACATGTGAAGTCAACCGAAGGGCAGAGGAGTGCGATAAGGAAAAGCACAATTCTTATTCTTTCTTTCTTTTATTTTGCCAATATAGGATGAAGTGCTAAGCACAGGATAAAGTCATTAATTCCTTTATTTATCAGTGTTTTAAACAGCTGAAAAATATCCAAAGATAAAAATAAGTTAATTATGCATGCATTGCTAGGATCCCGTAGGTCATAAATTTGAAGAGGAACTTAGTAGAATTATGAAAGGGATTACTGAGCTCTGAAATAGTGGTCAGAAAGTATGAAAAAATTAATGATTTAGAATCTTTGAAGGCTTTTTTTTTTTCAGTTGTTTAATGTGGGTTTTATCTTGACCACGATATTTGAAAGTTATTTAGGGCAGGGACAGTGTCCTGTAATTCTTGTGGATTCTGCACTGGCCAGCACACTGCTGGGAACATACCACATACTCAATACACACTTCCCCAAGTGAAGTGAGGTCAAGGGTGCAGAGGCCCTGTAACAGTGAGGGTGTGGCTGAAGGTAAGGTCTGAAAAAAACTCCCGGGGTGATGTAGAGGAAATGTCCTAACAGTGTCTCTGCTCTGAGCCTAGTTGTCATGGCAAATAGACAGAAATCAATACCCTTACCATCCTTCATCATCTTCTACTTCCACTTCAGAAACATTGTTTTCAGGAGTTTCAGCAATTGCTTGCGTGAGTTTTGATTTAAACTGGTTCAACAGCGCAAGGGTCTGAAGAATAAGAAGAATAAGACTGCTACATTTTCTGATAAGGAGAAATGTAATTTTAGAAGAGACACTTACAGTAGTTAGAAAAAAACATGTCCTACCTGGATAAATTTTTAATTTTACAGGAAAATAATGTAGAACTGCCTTCCAGCTGCAACAGTGATTGACATTCACAAACCCTGACATCACCCTATGTGCATTCGCACTGACATTGTACCTCAGAGATACAGGACTACTTTCTTACTTGGGGAAGATAAATTTGCTTATATAGAAGACATTTAAATTTTAAAATGCATGCTTATTATCTAGAGCTAACTTTTTAAAGTTCACAAGACAGGGTGGTGCTTCATTAAGACATGTAAAATCAAAAACAAAACACCAACAAGTAGTATATTTTCATTGAACAACTTTCTAAAAATGTAAACATATCAATGTTGGGAAAGGCAAAATAAATTTTATTTTATTACCAGAACACATTAACTTCTGTAAGATGGATAAAATAGAGTGGTATCTTTAGAAAACCCTTTATATGTGCTAGAAACTTCAGAGGATCATTCTCTTTGATTTGATAACTCCAACCCTGGGAACAAAGGCAGAAAAATAATCTAAAACACAGGAAATGGCTTATGCAGAAGACGTGCACTGCAGCAGCAGTCACTCGAGTGGGAAATGGAAACGTGAGATGTGTGTCAATAAAGATCTAGACACATTTCGGTAAAAAGTAATGACTATGCTATTACAGTCATTAAAAATTCTGTACATGAGGCATTACATTCTATAGTTAAGTGAAAAAAGTAGGATACAGATGTCAAGTTGAGTATGTTTACTAAAAAAGGGACCCTGCCTCTGAGTCTTACTGGGCCCTCACACCCTTCGCGGGTGAGAGGAAATGACAAGCGCTCGCAGCTCCGCGACCACGCTGTCCCCCCGGCTGCACTCCGACCATGTGCTCCAGAACCTGAGCAGAGAACAGAAGCTAGCAAAAAGTTTCATTCTGCAGTTTTAAAGAGTGAGTTCATAATTAGGAAAATGAATTAAATACTATCCATATATAAAAATCAAGTATCTAATTAAAACATGGAATTCAGTGCTAAAATAGATTTCATAGGGAAAAAAGTTGTGTTATTGCTCAACATGTGAATAACAGGTACAATAAGAAGTCACAGTGAACTGCTAGGCTCCAGAATTTACCTAGCAACTGTCATTGAGACCACAGCTCATGAGAACATTAAGTAGGTTTTGTTGGTGTAGAACTTAAACTCAATGAAGATAGGCGGTGCCAAAATAGGAAGAAAGGCAGTTATTGCTAAAAAATGCTAGTGAGATGTGTCTTGTATGTTTCCGCAACATTTAACGCTGGGGCAACAATGGGAAATACGCACACCACCATGCTGCGGAGTGAGATGAGTTTGAGAGAAAAACTATGAATTCCTGTAGAAGATCCTCACGGGCATTCCGAGGGCTGCCTGGTGTGTTAGGGTTTAGATATCTGACTCATTTCTAGGGCAGTAATTATAGGATTAAGCTCTTCAAACAATGTTAACAGATAAAGTATCCCTTGTTTTTAAATCTTATTCATAAAAACAAATCTTTTTGCTTATAAACTTTTATTGTATTTGCTTTAAAATAAGAAAAAGGTTTATTGTAGAAACATTAGAAAATAAAGAGGAGCAAAACCAAAAATATCTATTACAATGCTACTCAGAATAACCATTGTTGACATTTTGGTATATATCCTTCAAGCATTTTATGTGTTTTTGTGTGTATGTGCTTACGTACTTTTATCTATATTACATAAACATATATCTCCACACACACATCTCTCTTACTTAAAGGTCAATCTCGTCAGTTTTTAATGGTGGATTTTTGTACACTTGGAAATCTCTTTTCTGAGGGCATAAATAAAAATGAAAACAAAGGTGACTTCTTAGTGAAATGAAATTTTAAAACTTCCTAGCAAATTGCACTGGACCTGGATCTTTTCCCTTGAGTTGAAAGTGGCAAGGCAGTCTGTTTTTAGAGCGGGTCAACGCGCTACTGGCGTTTCCTCAAAGACGGGGGCTGTGACAAACAGCAACCATCCTCTCGGCCTTGCTCAGCGTCTCCTCTGTGCAAGATGGGGCTTTTGTGAGCTGCATTCTAAAGGCAGGAGCACACACTAGGCAGAAAAGGAAACATCCCAGAAATGATGGGGTACGATACAGGGTGAAGAAGATGGGATCTGCATGGAGGCATTTCTGTGTGGCATCCAGAGGAGGATCGGTCCTCTGCCTTTAGCCGAAGGGTAAAATGGCCAACCACTAATAACACAGCTCTTCAGCACAGCTAGAGCCTTCCCAGCGCGGAGAGGCTGTTCTGAAGGGATCCTGCCTTGGGAGATGTTGTGCGAGCATTAACTACACACAAGAGTCTCTCAGACGGCCTCTGAGTCTCCATTCCTGCCCTGGGTCCAGTCTATTCCCCTGACTGCAGGCAGGTTGGAGGGATCTTCTCAAATTGCAAATGAGATCATTACACTTCCTTCCTTTGAAGGCTGCCCACTGCCCGTAGGGTACATCTAAATTCCTTATTAAGGCTCAAAAATACCTTTCTTGCATGAGCTGGCTTCTGCTTCCCTCTCCAGCACAATCTCTCTCTTTCTCATTTATGTTCTAGTCCTACTTAACATCTTTTAGTTCTTTGCAAAGAGATCAAAGCCTTGTCTCATACTGTTCCTTTTGTCTAGCCATGCATTTCCTATTTAGCCTTCACTGCTCAGCTGACAAATCATTTTCTCCAGGGGGCCTTCCCAGATTCTTTTGACATGTTAAGTCCTACTATTACACCTTTACATAGTTCTCTGTACCTAAGCTGTCATAATGCTCACCCATTTTTATTGGTATTATTGTATTTGCTTAATGGCTCTCTTCCCTGATAGCTCAGAAAGGGCAGGGATATGTCCAAGCTTGATTATCACCAAATACAGTAGTAGTACATGGTAAGTTCTATTTTTTTTCCTTTTATTGAATCTAGATAGAGGGGAAGGGAGGGAGAAAGAGAGAAACATGGATGGAGAGAGAAACATTAATCAATTGCATCTTGCATGAGCTAGACTGGAGACCAAACCAGCAACCCAAGCACGTGCCTTGACCAGGAACAGAACCAGCGACCCTTCAATTTACAGGATGACACCCAACCAAATGAGCCGCAATGACCAGGGCATGGTAGGTTCTTAAATAATTATTTGTTAGGAGGGAAAAAGGAGGAATGAATAAATAAAAGTGATCCTTAGCACCTTTGGTAGTATTGTGATTAAAGTGTGACTCCATGAACACAAGTTGTTAATGTACTTTTTCTTAATTTTACTTGATGTTCCATTTCTTTTTTTTCTTAAGACTTTATTTATTTATTTTTAGACAGAGGGGAAGAGGAGGAAAAAGAGAGGGAGAGAAATACTGATGTGAGAGAGAAGCATCAATCTGTTGCTTCTCAGATGTGCCTTGACTGGGGACTGAACCTGTAACCGGAGCATGTGTCCTGACCAGGGATTGAATCAGGGACCTTTTGCTTTGTGGGACAAAGCCCAACCAACTGAGCCACACCAGTCAGAAGGATATTCCATATCGTTTAAAAACTGTACAATTTAGTTATCTGCAACTATACTTTATTATACTTGACTTCCTGTTGAACTTTCCCTATGATTATTTTCATGCTAATATTGATGCATGCTTTTCTTATCAGTAATTAGGTGTCATTTATAATATATATTCTATATTAGATAGATAGATAGATAGATAGATAGATAGATAGATAGATATCAGCACCAAAGAGAAAAGATTTTGGTCTGCCCCCTAGCTTTTCAAACACGAAAGGCTAGGGAGATTTATTGAGTGCTGAGAGCTTCATGGTGTGCATGGTGGACTCCCAAATTGTTGAGCTAGCTCCCTGTCTCTTCTTATTCTTGACTTCATACAATCTTCCCATATTACTAACTTCAAGATACAGGAATTACTTGCAAAAAGCAGAACTTTGCAATATTACTTGCAACAGAAATCAACTAGCAGAACAAATGCCTTATTTGTAGGCAACGTATCCTACAATTTCAGGTGGAGCTGGCTAGTGAGCTTGTGAGATACTGGGCCAGAAGAGATCCCTTCATCATTTATAGCCACCTCTTCTCTATTTCATAAAACTCACTTAGACAAAGGTTCTGCCCGAGTATCTGATAACAGGTGGGTCTACAAGATTCCTGTGCTTCAAATGGGAGTACACATTTAAAACCTGGAAATTTTAGGCTTTTCATCTATAATGTCTGGGGAGAACTCTGTCATGTGGACCTCTGCATGAATGGCCAAGGTCCTTGTCCCCCACCCTATAAACACATGCTTTTTCATTGTTAAGAGGTAGTGCTTCCCCTGATGTATAATCAAATTAGGCTCCAATAACAACACCTGAAGGCAACTGAAAGATAACGAATCACATATAAATTTAGGCTGTGAAATTACCTGGTCTTCCCGGGAAATTCCCTTCTTTGGCTGCTGCTTTCTCAAAGCTTCATACTTTTGCTTTTCTCGTCTGTATTCTGCAACAGCACCACCCACAGCAGTGTCTTCCTCTGAAGAATAAGATTATTCTTAGAATAAATGGTAAAAAGGCTCTGTGGTTTTCCTCCATTTAATTTAAAAACCAACCAATAAACTCTACCAGCTTCACAACTATTTTCTAGATTAGAAAGTGATTGATGTTAACTTATTGACCAATTTTATGAACATCTTTATTATAATACTGTAATATTGTATTACTGTAGTACATACTGTACTATTGTAGTTGTTCTTATATTTGACTATAAAATCACCTATCTCACTTTAAGATTTTCCTGAAACTTAGCAACACTATTTTACGTTAGTCTCTTGCCTTACAAGATACATTCTTTCAGTAATGGTTGATTTGCCAGTTTTGTTCTCCAGTGAAAACAATAACCGCAATAACAACAAATAACTTCAACTGGATGGCATCATACTATATGCATATATCTAGCAAATAAGTCAGTTTGGACAGTTACCAGAAGCAGACAAAAATTATTTTCACTAAATTACAAATCAGAAAACGAATGTACAGATTTGATTCTGCAATAATTCCATATGAAGATTAATTGACATCTGGGTTCACATAATACAGTTTTGCTTCAAAAACACAAGTCCTGTACTAACATTGTATAATACCTTATAGGTACACATATTAATGAAAGTTTGTGACAAAAGAAACCAAACAAACCCAAAACAAATAACCTATGTCTTCTCATCTTTGACTGGCAAACCATGAGCAAGATGTAATCAAGAATGATAGTAATCTTTCTACTCAAGTCTGGGTTTGTTGTTTGCCTCTTTGACACCTAGTTTAAAGAATATTATTAATGTGCAATGTATATGTTAACAAGCAGCCATTTTTTTTTCAACAGATACTGTAGTGAAAAAAATGTGTGAACTAAGAAGTAGTCTTTTTATGGTTACCTAGTATCATGATTTTGATGTTGGTGAGAGGGTACAAAGGTGGAATTGTGTGGGGCAGGTGAGTTCTGGAGGTTTAAGGTACAGTAAGGTGTTCCCACTACAACCCCCTCACACACACAAATTAACTACATGAGAAGATAAGAAGAGTAATTAGCTTGACTGTGGTAACCATTTCACAATGGCTTCTCTATATCTTGGTCTTCTGAGATAATTAATTGCCTGGTTTCAGGATGTCTTTTCCCTCCTCCTGTTCTAATTTCTATCCAAAATGTACAGGCAAACAGCTTGACAACAGCTGCAAGATTGTCTGGTCTTTTGTTATATGCATCTGTGATACCAGGATTAAGCCTGTGAAGGTTCCATCTGGACTGCATGAAAACCAATCCCACACCTTCATATGGCGCGCACAGCCAGATGGAATAACGTCTGCTGCACACACCCAACTGTGTAAGAAATCTGATCCAGTCTTCTGTTTCTTAATGGGCATACCATATTAACATAAAGTCCTTCTATTTATAAGTGTGTGATCAACTGTGAATGATCACAATACACTCACTTTTCCTGTTTCCATTTCTCAGCAGTACATTGAGCTAACTAATGTCCTTAGCTCTATATTTCAGTTCTCTAACTCTCTGTTTGCTTGTATCTAACCAGTTTTTGAGATATAAACTGTCTTTGCTTTTGGTAATTATGCTTTTAAAAAATTTCTAGACTTTCCATCTGGTTCTTTTTCAAATTCACCCACTCTATTTTGATAGTCTTAGTCTTTTATTATAATTTTTACTCCTTAAAAAACCTTTTACATTATTTAAAACACACTTGTTGTATTGTATTTTTCAGATCGTTCTTCGGGATTCTTCCGTTATATCTTCTGCCTCTCTCCCTAGAGTGGTCATTTCTCTACATGCTTTCTAATTTTTAATTGTGAATTTGTCTTCAGCTAGAGCTGCATCTCCATCATGCTCCATGGGAATCCCAGGCACCTAGGATTGTGTAAAGATTTCTACAGGGAACTTCTGCATTTGTTTCTACCAGGCAACTAAGGGGTTCTGTTGGCTCAGGGCCATTTTTCCCCAAGTTAATATCTTGGCTTAGAACTTCTGTACCACACAGGTAGTATACATTAAGACTTTGTAGCCATGCCTGGTAGAGATTTATTAGAGTTTTGATTTTGATTTTTTTATGATAGACTTTTTTCCCCCTCTCACACAGTTCTGAAAAATGACAAGCTTCTTTGTGGCCTGCCTGACCAGGTAGACAGTTTTTCTAGTTTCTACCTCTCTTGACCCAAGGCCACATCTCTGTCCAAGTGTGAGGTTAAAACCCAGCTTCCAGCTACTAGAGCCCACATCTGGTTCCAATATCTCTCTGGGCAACTACAGTGCCAGTTTGCCCACTCACAGCTCTGGTTATGCTTCCTCTTTGTTTTTGGTACCTAGGAAATTTCTTCTCTTTCTCTGCAGCTTAGTTAAGTACTTAAATTGGGATATATCACATTCTATCCAGCATTACTGTATATTTGTAGGAGAAGGAAGTTCTGTGTTAATTTACTCCATGTTGCCAGAACAGAAAGTAGCACATTTATTTCTCATGGTTTGAATCCCCCTCAGTAAACAAAAATTGAATAAGTTACTGGACAATTTTAGTGACATAAAACTAGCTAATAAATTATACAAGGAGTTTGAAAAATTCAGTTTGTCTGAGTACAGAGTGCTGTCAATGTACACTGGATGATAATTCATAAATTATAATGATGTAGCATAATGACTATTTGTCATTAACTGAAATCTCTATAAAACATATAAATAAATAGCAATGAAGAATAGGGAAAAATTTTGCTCAGGATTTAGTATATGTTAGGCACCACACAAAGTTGCTTTGATTATCCATGAAGAAAGTATCTACAAACCTGTTTTACAAATGAGGAAACAGAATTCAATCACAATTAGAATAGAAGAAAGTACCTATAAACCTATGTCCCAAATGAGGAAACAGGACTTGATCCCAATTAGAATATAGTACAGCTGGGATTTCAGCCCAGGTCTGCATGGTACTGAAGACCCACACTGTGCCCTGTCTTCTACTAAAACTTCAACTCAGAAAATAAAATTTACTGTGTTCACCATGTACCTGGCACTCTGAGAATTGCTATGGATGATACCCAAAACACTTTTAATACAGGGTTTTTGATCTAGAAAGTAACTGAAAGGGTAAAATGAATGTAACATATGTGAAAATAGTTGAGATATCAGTTATTGATGATAAGTGTCAAACTGCTGATTCAGGGGTAGAATACCAGCCTTTTTAAGAGGGCTTAAACCTGCCCTACATTTTAATGTTGGAATAAAATTTTAAAAATATCTTAGCTTTTTCTGAGATAAAATTATGTGATATCTGTGCAAAGGCCTGGTGAAGAGACTGTCCAACACCACTACAACCATGAATTTACTACTAGAGTGTCAGTTACTGGGACACCAGAACTAACCTGGGGGATCTTCTAATCTAACTTTTCAATTTAAAGGTGAAGTCACCAAAGTCCAGGTAAATGAGGTTGCTGAGCTAGTGTCCCATGTGGGTTAGAATCAGTGCCTGGGCTAACACCTGTGTCCTAACTCTTAGTTTAGGTGACAATTTGTAGAAAGAGTTTTTGTCCTTGCATGTTATAAAGAATGCTTCTAACCCCTCCTCTAAGAGTTAGTCAGAAACTTAATATTTGCTCCACTTGAATCTCTTCACTATAAAACCTTTTTGTTCTGAGCACAAAGGGGGGATGACTACTCAGTTATAGGTTACTTAGCTAATGAACCAGTGGTATCCATCTACAAATCTTATTTCATGTATCAAAGGGCTTATACCCGCTACTATCTCAGTACCAGAGCTCAAGGCGCAACAGAGCCAAGCAGCTTCACATTTATTCATTTTTAGGAAAACGTTTATTGCATGATTATGTATCAGAAACTGTCAGTAATGCTGCTTATAAAAGATGTTTCAGTTATCTGGATTCACTACTTCAAGGAAATTTTAAAAAAATTCCCATTTAAATAAAAACTTTTATATAAATAAAGGTGATGTGATGATAGTAAACAGTATTGAAAACAAAATGGAAAGTCTTTAAAGAATACAGAAGCACTGGCTGGTGTGGCTCAATTGGTTGAAGCATCATTCCATAGACCAAAAAGTGGTGGGTTTGATCCCCAGATGGGGCATGTATAAGAAAGCAGCCAATCGGTGTTTCTCTTTCACAATGATGTTTCCCTCTCTCTCATTTTCTTTTTCTCTCCCTTCCTCTCTCTCTAAAAACAGGTGAGGTTAAAAAAAAAATAAATAAAAAGAATATAGAAACCTATCTAGTTGTATTTCATCATACTTTCTGGAAGCTGCAAAGTATGCTTTTATGAAATTTTATTTACACCAAATCTTAAATTAATTCCAGGAAAAGTACTAGGTTTGAAAACAGCTGACATGATACCTAACATTTTATGTACTCACTAGGTGCCAGATAGTAGAACCTGCATTACATGCTTAATCCTTATAACCAACAACCCCACGAGGAAGGCATATTATTAGTCCCATTTTGCATTGGGAACTAAGGCAGTAGAGGTTAAAGAATTTATCTTAGAGATTATAAATGTAGGAATATGAACCCATGCAGTGTGGTTCTAACATACAATCTCTTAATGAGCTTGGTTTTTTTCTTCTTCATATCTGAGACACAAGAAAACTGAGAAGAAGATATTTAAATATGACATAAAAAGGCATCAGGTCATCAACTGGATGTATCCTGATGAAAAACAATCCTACTGAGAAAGGTCCCAGACATCTCCCAGACCACAATAAATGGACAGTGGTTTTACGTGAGAGATTTCCACCTAGGAAGAATCCTTTATGGCTTTTTCTTGATTCTCCTTAGTTAATGATATTTTCCCCTTATTTGAAACTTTAAACACTCTGTAGCTCCTAAACACACTGTATTTATAACTGCCTCTTTGTGGTATTGTCCCCTGGGCTGTAAACCCATATGACAGGAACTGGCCCCTGTTTGTGGCCTGGCATATACCTTGCATACAGTGTATCCTCAACAAACAGTAACTGAGTGGACAAATGATCAGACTGATCATTTTTGCATTTTAGATAGGCCTCAGATTACCAGTGTCCACAGCGCCTTATTACTCTTGCTAGATGAAGTGGCTCCTTGAGGCACTTTTGGGGTGTAGGGCCCCTAGCACACAAATGCATTTTTAATCCACTGTTGTCCAATTGAGTTGAGTTGTAAGGAATGAAATGATTTCTGACACTTATTACACACAGGTGAGAAAAGTAGGAAAAGTCACTTCTAAGGCAGTTGCCCCTGATTAAAGCCCCTAAGCGCTGCGTTTTGGGTAGAATCCCTGTCAGAGCGGCAGCCATTCACCGAGGCTTTATCATCTCCTTGAGGAGCTACTGGGGACTGATTACATCCTCCCCCCAACCCCCCACCCCAGGGCAGCAAGGCTGGCTTTTTGTTTGTTTTATTAAGAAAGTACTTTATGGAAATGATAACAATGAGAATATTCTGTGACACTGAAATGAAGGTCTTCATACAATATATTATTTATTACTATTCTTTTGTAATTATAAACCATAACATTTATTAAGTGACTAGACATTGAATCTGTACTAATTTTGTCTTAAAGATAATTGAAAGTTGCTTAGATGATATCTTTAAAAAGTGGATAAGAAGAAAACTGTCTCTCTTGCCAATGACAGAGCCCAAATGAAAACTTATTCATAATAAAGACATTGTTTAATGAAGGTGTCTATATGCACATTTATAAAGACTATACAGAAGTTTAGGCTAAAAGTTTATTTTTTTTCAGTACTCTGAACTAAAATAAGAAATTTTCAATTTATTCATTTTATTTAGCCAATTTTTATTTTTAGCATATTTTTTATTCTACAAATTGAACAATACTGGCTCCACCTGGTGGTCAAAATAAGCCTCTAGAATTTCATAAAAATTAGTCAAAAGTAGTTACATGATTTAGGGACTACCTGAAATATTCTTGGACATTGAACCACAAATATTAGAGTATGCTTCAACATTGACCTTGATTAAGTGGAATTCAGTCTACATTTTCATGAAGTTTTTCTTTTGCTTTCCTGGTTATTCATCCTAGTTTCATTGCTTCATGTTATCTTAGGGCTTAAAAATTCTGAAAATAAAGTAACCGAATGTTTTCCTCTTTTTTTTTTTATCTTAGCTGATTTGAAAAATGTGAAATTAACAAGTTAGAATGCAGCTACATTTATCCAGATTTTCAAATTGTATTCCTGTTTAGCATATAAGCTATAAAAACACTCACTGATTTTAAGCTGTATTTTCTCTGACACTTCCAGAAGGGGAAGCTTGTTACTATACAGAATATTAGTACTAAGAAGTTCTTGGGCAGCAATGACTGGCTAATTTTGTAGACAAAAAAAAAAAGGATGCAGAAAGGTTAAGTCATTGTGCTACGCTGGGAAAACTGGAAGCCGGGTTTTCTGACAACTCAATATTGTTTCCTCTCTACATACACTACCATGTGTACTTTCTTTCTGTAGTACGTAATCACTACAGATATATTTCATTACAATCTAAGAATCACTCTGAAATTACATACGTTTATAGTACAGTGTGACATTTATAAAATGGCAATGAATCCCCAATACAAATTTAATTCTCTAATTAGGAATTTTCTTAATTTTTACTTTTGTTATTTTCCCTTAAGATATTAGAAATTTTGTAAATCTTATGTTTAAAGCTTCACTCCATCCAAATTCAAAATTTTATCTTTTTTTCAGAGTTATATTGTTAAGTTTATAATTCAAATAGAAGTCATGTTGGTAATATCTTACAGTGACAATGGCTCATAAATTAGTTAACACAAAGTATTATACTAAAAACCAATTCAAATAAATTTGAGTGAATTTATCTAAAAAACTTAGTGATAAAGAGAATTTGGATCAGTAAAGACAGGTTCTGAACACTAATCATTAAATTGGTTTAAATTGGGCTTGACTTATCTTTTAAGATAATATTTATTTATATGCAAATTATATGGAACCTATCTAATACTCTTTTTATCAGACATTTTGGCATTCATTTTAATAGTGATTATGAAAAAGAATGACAATATATAAATGACTGTTGAAAATTAATGGGGGCACAGATAGCTTTTTTTCTGGGGCACCCAGCTTTTTCACCTGTGAGCTGCAGTGTTTGCTCCAGTTCCGGTTCCAGTTTACCTGCTCCCACCCACACGGACCTCAGGACCAGCACAGAGGCTGACCGACCTCGTCCTCAGGTCCCTCCGCAGCGCACACTTTGTACTTCTGCAGACGGTGTGGCCCACATTTGATGGCCAGTGTGGGACAACACTCCTACGTTGCCCTGATATTCTAAATGTGACAACTACTAATTATGTATCTGTGTTATGTAGCAGTGAGAAAAGTAACATAAAATTCTTCAAGATAAAAATATTTCATAAAACCAGTAA
Source organism: Anoura caudifer (assembly GCA_004027475.1). Taxonomy (NCBI): domain Eukaryota; kingdom Metazoa; phylum Chordata; class Mammalia; order Chiroptera; family Phyllostomidae; genus Anoura; species Anoura caudifer. Next base: position 71,458 of record PVKU01002451.1, read on the forward strand.
GAGAAAATAGTAAAGAAAAAATTGCTATGGCTACTATAACTCTAGCAAATTAAACACTGCAAAATATCCGCATTTCTACAATAAAAGTACTAAGGTGGGTTCTATTGTTTTGTAGTATATCCATGAGGTACTTTTCTCCAAGCCATTGTAAGAGTTTACAAACCAATACAAAATAGTCCTTAAATACTTGCATGTGCGGTATGGCAGAGTGTTCTTCATATCCCCTATATGGCTGAGGACAGTGAAGCAATAAAGTGGTTTCTGAAATACAAGCATGACCACTGCCACCAGCACCAGCACCAGCACCATTTTTCAGGGCCTAGCATGTCTGTGATAGAACTTTAGGAACTCTGGGCCTGCTTTCTCACTTAGCTCTGTCCCAACAGAAGGGGTATTATCATCTCTGTGTTATGCATGAGGAAACAGGTTCAGAGAGGTTAAGTATCTTGCCCAAGGTTATATGGCTAATAAAAGATAGAGCAAGGATTTGAAATCAAGCTGCCAGACTTCAAAGCCCATGCATTCTCTATTCTGTTACACTGCACACAGTCATGGGGGAGAGGGGGCCCTATTATGTGTGGGAGTGAGGAAAACAAAGACAGTTCCCAATGCTAAGGAGCATAGTGGCTAGAAAAGGGATAAGGCAATATGTAATATAATATAATATAATATAATATAATATACAATATTATTAACATAAAATAATATAAGCGAGGTCTTGGCAAAGTGCTTATGAAACTCACAGAGAGAAGGAGAAGGAAAGCTGGGGGAGGAAGTGGCAGTAAGTGTAACTGGGCCTTGAAGGGGAAAGAAGATTGAGCTACAGCAGGTACAAGAGAGACCAAAACCAAAGCATGAAGGCAACATAGTGCAGAATGCACATGGGGAAGAGGAAAACTCTTTTGTGAAAATGAAGAATGGGTAAATAAGATGGGGGATAAGGAAAATAAGATAAAATTTGACCATTAAAGTCCCTGAGTGTCAGTCAGATCAAGGAATGTGAACTTTATTTTGGTAAGCAATGAACAGCCACAACATATATCTCAGCCTTTTATGAAACTAAATGAAGTGCTTTGAACCACCCTAGATTGCTGTGTTGTTAGAACTCATTTCTAAGAACTTTTTTAAAGAGTGTTTCTCATGGTACCAGCTTGAGTTATTTGATAACATGGCAGGGGAGGACTCAAGTGCCAAATTTCCTGATGCCCACACTTCTCTCAATCAATGAAAACAGCCCATTTCTCAGTAGGCTGGTGAACAGGAGAGCAAAGGTGGGTAGAAGAGAGAGACAGTGAGTCTGACTTCCAAAATCTTGTTGAGATTTTCCCCAATTACTTTCGGAAGAAACTTGAAAACTATTCTGGTACATTATTTTTCCATACCTATAAGATTCTAATTTAAATGTGAAACTATATGCAATTATTTGAAAGCACCATGCCCAGTCGTTTCTGGCACTATTCACCATCTCAACTTCTCTACCTGCCTAGACCATGTTCTCTACTATAGGTACACAAATTCTGGCTCAGATTTCACTCCTCTTTCCCAATCCCCATATTTAATGACATCTCTAGTAAGCGAAATTTTCGAGATGATGTGAAGATGGAAAAAAGTCATCAAACCAGGCTTCATCTGAAGCTGACCTGTGTCCAAGTATGCTTTTGGGTCTTGGGACTGGAGGGTGAGCCAGAGGGGGTTACCTTACTCAGTCTTAGTGGTATTGCTATAGATTATAGGCCAGAATCTGTCTGCTGATTCTGGCTTCCAGCTAACAGGTTATATTGCTTGTGGTTTATTTTATTGTATTTTTCAAGGAAACAATGGCTTACAGTTTTATAGTGGAAAGAGTATCGGACAGAAGATCTGGCTCTTCAAATCTACTGTTTAAGTTAGTGTGAGTACTAAATATCTTTAATGCTTTGGTTTCTTCATTTGCAAAATGGAAACTATAATACTTGTTTAATTTACTTCTCAGGACTGTTACAGAACTAAATGAAATGAGGCATGTGACAGGACTACGTAAATTGTTCACGTTATATAAATGTGCGGTATTACTATTTGGCAGTGAACACAGGGCAACATATTTTACATCTGTAAGCTACTTTATTAGTTATGGTTCCCTCCAAATGATTAAATCTCACCTGAAGAAGGAATAGGTACAATATTTTTCATTTTATTAATATACTGGTTTGAATAAAAATATTTTTGTATATTAAATCACATTTTCAAAGCACCAATATAACCTATAGTTGGAATGTAGAAAATTCTTTTTGAAGTGAATTACCATAACTTAATATATACTTCTATACAGTTGGATATTCATCGTAGGACTCTTATCATGAGGCTTACCTGCAGTTCTGAATCTGCTTAAGATTAAGCAGTGTCTGCTGGCATGCTGCTAGGACAGGAAACGCTTTGCCGCTCCTATCTTCTAGGTACAGCGCTTGCACAAACGGTGCTTTCCGTGCGCCAGTCAGCATTCTGAGTGCCTTATGCATTATAACTCGTTAAAATATAATAGGAAAGTAGTTGCCACTAAAAAGACCAACTGTACTTGGAAAGCTATCCTTTTGGAAAAAGCTGAAAACTAAAAAGTATATGATGAGTGAATTGTGAGTGAGCTCTGACTGAGGAGGCAGCAGAGTGGGACACAAGGATGGATTTCCGTGAGGGCAGGGATTTTAAAAAAATATTTTAGAGACAAGGGGAGGGAGGGAGACAGAGAGGGGACAGAAACATTGATGTGAGAGAGAAACATTGATTGGCTGCCTCTCACACCCAACCCGTAACCCAGGCATGTGCCCTGACTGGGAATCGAACCAGCAACCAATCCTCTGCCTTGTGGGATGATGCTCAACCAACTGAGCCATACTGGCCAGGGCGGAGGGCAGGGAGTTTTCTGAGTTATTTGCCATTTTATGTCCAGAGCCTGGAACAGTACTTATACAATTTCAAGAATTTGATAAAAATTATTTGAAGAAATTTAAAAGGTTTTTAAATGAAAAGTGATTTTTTTCAAAGTAAAACATATTTCTAGAGAAAGTAATTGAGAGACAAAGTGGGATAAAGCAGATCAGGCTGAATAATTGGCCTTCCTTGTCCCAAACCATGAAGACCTGTAATCATCAGGTGCCACCTCAGGCTCAATGTCTCTGACGTTTCTCATGTGGCACACAGCCAAACAGCAGTAAACAATACAAATGTAACACTCATCAGAGTAATTTATGAACTAAGGTTAAAGTCTCTGAACTCTATATCACAAAAATACATCTGCTGGGGAAAAGAAAAAATAATTATTTTTAAAGTGCCTCAGTTTCAAAATTGCATTAATTAATGCTTTAATGAAGAAGGGTTATTTTGGTTTGCTTGTCTGATTAATTTGATAAACTGAAGTTGTTACTAAAGCAATGTTACACTTCTTGGTGAAGAGGAAAATTTCTCACACTCTTATTTTGGATTAGAACATAATTATAGACACATTCTCACTGATTAATTTTTAAAAAATCTTTGGCTTAGTCACAAAACAAAGTCAACACATTGCATGGACTGCATTCAACATTTCAAATTAGCAACTTCACATTCTATTTCCAGCTCCATCACTCAGTGGAGTAAAAGCTTAAGTTGATCCCACAAATGCTTTGTCTTTATTTTGTAAGACGGTAAACTCAATGTTAATTACTACTGCCTTAAATGTATGCAATGTAGTAAATTAATTAGTATGATACACTGTTAAAAATACTCAGAATAATAAAAGCATGAAAACAGAAAAATAAGCAAGCCAATATTGAGAAATACTTCTGAGAAACTGATTGGATTTTATCCCAAATGTCTGCCCAGCATCTTCACAAGATACCACAGACAAATAAAGTCTTTGGCTATAGTAAAGTAAACATTACAACACTGTCTCTTTAATCATAACCAAATTGGTAAGAATAAAAAATGATTTTTCTATATATGCCTCACATGGCAACTCAGCACAATGTGGAATAAAGTGTAAGGAACTTCTCCACGAGTTTTGTAGAAAGGAAAGTACGAAGGGCTTATTTTTGATGTTGTTTTTCTATAGCAGAGAGACAGCCTCCTTAAGTCACAGAAAACACTGCAATTAAGTATTCAGAAATAAACCAGAAAAGACTGGTAAAAGGAAATTAATGCTGCTAATCTCAATTGGGATTATTTGAAAGCAGCTCAAACTGTAAGGCTGCTTCTATAGAGAAAGGTTTAGTAACAAAGTGTCTAATATTCACTGCCAAATAGTAATAATAAAACTATAGACTTGAGAGAGAAGATAAAAATGATTTTATGAGCCCTGGCCGGTGTGGCTCAGCTGGTTGGAGCACCCTCAGTCATCAATTCCCGGTCAGGGCACACACCTAGGTTATGAATTTGACCCCTGGTCCAGGTGTCGATCCCCGGTCTGGGGGCATACGGGAGGCAATTTATCAATGCTTCTCTCTTGCATCAAGTTCCTCTCTCTCTAAAAAGCAATGAAAAAAATATCCTCGGTGACGATAAAAACAAAATTAAAAAAAAGTCTGTATGAAAAATTCCACACTCCTTTTCCTTTATGTTCCAGATACATGCTTGCAAGATAAGAAAAGGTATTGTGCTTTCTCTAATCTCCATGCATCTGCACACATTTTATCCTCTGTCTGGAACACCTTAATTCAACTAACTTACTCAACCTGAACAAGTCACTTCAAAAATCTGTAAAAGTGACAGGTGTCTAGAGCACAAAATGACCCATTTAGAAGTGAAAAGAAAATACTAGAATTCTACTTATATTTTGCTGTATCTTTGAAACTGTTATTTTTGGGGTATTTGTGTTACATATAGTACATGATATGCTTGTTCAGTGGTACCTATATGTGAGTTATAAACACATTTAAAAATACATATATTGGAAGTATCTACAATATATTTATAACCCAAATGTCTATCAATCGACAAATAAAATATGTTATAGCCATAACATGGAAGATTATTTAACTATACAGAGGAATGAAGTACTTGTTACATCGAACAACATAGATGAACCTTAGGAACATTATGCTACGTGAAGGAACCCAGTCACAAAGGCCACACATTAATGATTCCGTCCAGATGACATATCCAGAACACAGCAACCTACGGAGGCAGGGAGTGGAGCCATGGTTGCCTAGGGCTGGGGGAGGGGAGGCTGGGGCTGCAGCAGGAGACAGTAGAACGTAGAGGGTTTCTTTTTGAGATGATGAAACTGCTCTAAAATTGACTGTGGTGATGGCTGAAGATGTCTACAAATAAATACTGAAAACCACTGAACTGGGTTCTTTAAATGGGTGAATTGTATGGTATATGAACTATATCTCAATAAAACTGTCAAAAATAAAATAAAAAACAAAAATCTTCATTCTACAGGGGTAATAAAACACTTTTGGAGATTACCCATTTCACTAACTAATGATTCTGTTTGGGTTAGTGTATCTAGAAAGATACGTTATGATCTAGATTTAATTGCATTTCCTTTGTTCCCTCAAACCTTCATGAGAATACATACCATGCTGTATTAATATCTGGTAGTTTGCCTCTTTCACCTGCTAAACTACAAATCTTGTACCCTCACCCCACATCACAGGTTAAAAATAATTTTCAGGTGGCGCACACAATTAAAAGGACAATAATAAATAACTAGAAGTAAACATGGATGAATATTTAAATCATTTTGACCAGAACCTGGGAACCTTCAGAAAGTACCGGCACCTGGATCGTACTTCCTAAGCTTAGAAATTTCCAGGTGCTTCTAATGTGCAGAAAAGTTTGAGAACCAATGTTCTAGTGATGGAGAGATCAGGAAAGAAGTCTTACAGAAATGATCTCAAACAGCAACTTGAATATCGAGGCAATATTCATAACATGTAGAAGGCATTCCAGGAAGAGGAAGCCATGACACCAAAGGCTGAGATGGGAAATAGGTTGGTGTGTAGAAAAATTAAGCCTTTATGGCACATCGGATGCATAGTGACAGATGATACTAGTGTGGCAGACAAAGTTTAGGCAGGCCATGTAGGGCCTTGTATGGCATGCAAAGGATTTTATCCTGTAGGAAATGAGACGCCATTAAAGAATTTTATGAAGGGGATTGACACACGATCAAGTTTGTGCTTAAGAAAAGCCACACACAGAATGTATTGGCAGGATCTAAGATTAGGAACAGAGATCTGTTGGCAGCCTGTTAGCAGGTTGTTAAAATAGCCCAACAGAAAAAAAAATTGTGGCTAAAATGGTCACGGTAGGGCATTAGGCACAAACTAGAAACCTGTAGGGAAGGGGAGGAGTTTGCAAGAGAAATGTACAAAGAGCAGATTTGTTTTCAGAATACTGCAGTAGTTTGAGATCTGAATCTAATTCTTTTCGTTCAGAAAAATATGCAAACACCAATCCTTCATTGACACATGATAAATGATGTTTTTCTCTTAAAATACCTCTAGGTATCTAGACAATAAAAGTTTCCAAAATAATTATCCATGAGGTCTTGGATTTCACATTCATTTTATGAAATTTTAAGAAAAATTTTATTTCCTAAGTAAAACACTAAATTTCCTTGAGGTATAATTTTCCACATTTCCCAAGGTTCTTAAAAGAAAAATCAAATCTAAAAAAATAAACCAAAACCCCCCTCCAAAAAAAAAAAAACAAAAAAAACCCAACAACACAACTAAGTAAAATTAAAGCTGTCCTGTAAGGTACCATAAGCTCTAAAGTGAGATTTCAAAAGTCTTTCCAAACAGTAGGTCTTTGACCACGTTAAAATTAGTGCTATTCAAAGTTAAACTGTTTTCTGATCCCATTCATCAAAAGCATGTATTCTTCATGACTTCTCTCCTATATACAGAATCAAGGTTCTGCAAACTGTTGAACTCGTGTTACAGAGATGACCGTGTTATAGGAAGGTACCATCTGCTCTAGCCAGACCCATTTCCTCATTTCACTTCCCTTCATGAGGGAGCTTTTCTTAGCGATAGTAGTTCTCAGTGCTCTGAATATCATGCAATCTCATAGTTCATGTGCACACAAAATGTAGCACTTGAAATGTGAATATATTAGGTTATGACTATTGATTGATATTGATTATTAATTATAAAATATCTGCTTCCTGTGAATTAATCTTGTTCTACCCAGCAGAAGCTAGCTATTTTAGAATTAGGGGGAAGTGTTCTGTGGGGTTTTCTGGGATTAGCACACTGCTATTAGACATTCATTCTAACCCAGTGGTTTTGGAGCTCTAGGTTCATGACCTCTTGTAAGGGATACGTTTTCTTTTTTGTAAAAGGGGTTAAAAAATTGATTTTAGAGAAGAGGGTGGGGGGAGAGAGAGAGCGAGAGAGAGAGAGAAATATTGATTTGTAGTTCCACTTATTTAAGCATTCACTGCCTGATATTTGTATGTGGCTGACAGGGGATCGGATCTGCAACCTCGGTGTATTGGGACAATAACTAACTGAGCCATCTGGCCAGGGCATAAGAAATACATATTTTCATCTGAACTCTATATACATATTTGTTTGGCATATAGCTAATATACAAAACCACACACACACACACACAAATAAAGGTTGAAATTACTGACATTCTATTGTTTTATCTACAAAATAGCAATTTCTAACTGCTCAACTAAATATAGCTTAAAAAAATCAAAGTTTCATAAAATACTATTTACTGTTGCTACATATAATGCACTCTGATTTTTCCTTGTCTACCCCATTCCAATAAATAAAAATGTTAACATACATTATTGATTTCATAATCCACCAGTGAACTACTGTGTACAATTTGAAAAACCCCACTGGAAACTCCAACCTATGGTCTAGGCCTGCCTCTAGCTTAAGTCTCAGGGTGAGAGGATAAAAGGATTCTGAGACTCACAAATGGACCAGACTGGCAGGGTAAAGAGGAGACAAGTAATGAAGATGGTGCAACTGCCTACAACTTTCTGTACACTTAGCAGTGACAAGGATCATACTAAATGGAGAGAATTTTGATATTGGAGATTTTGACTAAGTCTTTTCTGAATTGACAACTGAAACTGATTACATAACATACAATGCGATTCAGCATGGTTGAGTGGTAATGCTCAAAATCAGGGTTATCCCTTGGGGCACGGCGATATACTTTATAAGGCTCTCTCCAAAGGCCTTTCTGAATCTTAAAAACAAACAAACAAACAAACAAACAAACAAAAAACTTCACATGTAAGTCCAGATTGCTTTCCACAAAGATTGCTTCTAAGGGGAAGCCCATAGGAAATATTTCTGTCTAACACTTCTTTTCTGGCTTTCTAGAAGATTATCACTATGCTAAATGAACCTTATAACATTTCCATGCTGTTTAGCATTTTCTAAAAGTGAAGCTTTTAAAAAACATATATATATTTAAATATTTTATTTATTTATTTTTAGACAGAGGGGAAGGGAGGGAGAGAGGGAGAGAAACATCAATGTGTGGTTGTCTCTCGTGTGCCCCGTACTGGGGACCCGGCCCACAACCCAGGCATGTGCCCTGACTGGGAATCAAACCAGCAACCGTTTGGTTCACAGGCCCGCAGTCAATCCACTGAGCCACACCAGCCAGGGCAAAAAGTGAAGTTTTTTCAGTTCTGTTAATAACTAGTGAAACAGTACAGATGATAACAGACTGCAGACATGCTGCTTATATTCGGATGTTTAGCTCATTAAGAATGATATTTAGCTTATTAAAAATGATGTTTATGTAAAGATCTTGTACAGATGCTTAATTATTAACCATTGTGTCAATAACAACCAAAAAACATGAGTTCTTATCCAAATGACTCAACGATGATCAGAATGATGCTGATACACGACTGGGCGAGTGTCGCTATTAGCACCAAGGTACAGCTAAATTACACTAGATTTCAAGCAAGAGCACAGGCACACAGGCTAACACGGGAATGGTAAAAGTGCTGTCAGCCCGCTCACTGGAGCTTGTATCACGTGCACGCGCAGCACCTCTTCCCATCCCCAGTCGTATCTGATGGAACTGTGTTGACAGAACTTGAATTGGTGCCAGCCCCACTGAGGAGGAACAAGGTGGAACACTTGCTGGCTGGAGGGAATGTTTCCTTTTTAGGAAGTAGCAGTAAGATGATATAAAAACATGGTTGGAATGGACTGTCACAGGTTGCTAGTATAAGAAATGTTTTTAGTGTGTAGAAAACTGGCTCAAAGATAGTCAAATAAATGGCCAGTGTATACAAGAAGGCACTTAAACACTGAGGTGAAAAATATAAAGTAAATAATAACTGGCCATATAGATATGCCTACTAGCAACAGTTCTAGTAGATGCAAGATTATGTTTGGCCATTTATATCAGCAGATTAAGCACAAGAAGAATAGTAAGGGCAAGAATGGTAAGTCTAGTCAGCTGAGAGGCCCGACCAGAGACTGTGCCAACCAAAAACCACAGAGACCCTATGATGCCAATATAAATATGAGATGGAAAAGAAATTGCTTGTCTAATTGCAGGAAAGAAGTAAAACTTGAGTCAGGTAAGTTTTATAACTGTAAAAGCTAATAAGGGCAAATGGCAAGAGTAGTTTTATTAATAAACATCTTTCTAAAATGGAGCATAGCATATTCATTCTCAAGTCCAAGACCAATACAAGCCAACTGCTTTCATCTGCTCCATCATCTAATCTCGTGTTAGAGCTTAGGGCAGCTGCTGTTGTCTTCTCCACTGAATAGCAAACCTGAATGTCTATTACTGTATTCTCTACAATTTTTGTCAAACTGAATATTTGTTTATTCACAATGCAAATGATACATGATTTCCCTGATACCAACCAAAAGGAGCCAAAAAATCTAGAAATGCGTTTTGAAATGTTAAAGAGGGGATAATCATATTCAAGTTAGTTTTAGTGTTAGATATTTTATTATATGCATTATACAACATGTACACAGTAATGGTATATGTCTACATAATTATACACTTATACTAGTATATGGCTAGTGTGCTAGTATTTAAGCATACTTGAATTCCTTAAATAGTTTCCTACTAGGTAAAAAAGTTTACAATTATCTTTTTATCTACCACCTAACAAAAACAGGAGACAATTATGCCTGCTCACCTTATTTGCCTGATTAAAAATAACAACTTTATTTGGCATTTGGAATGTTTCAACTGTGGTTCTGGCTTGGGCAGTTGTTGGAAGAGAGAATTTCTGATTGGGAAGACTGGAAATGATGTGGGGAGAATAAGGAGGAATCTGATGACAAACCGACATATTCTGCATTCCACTGTGTAAAAAGTACACCCTGGCAGTGAATTAGATATCAGTAACTAATTTATCACTTACTATGGAAGTACTTTATTCCAAAATATATAAAGAAATAGAATCTTATATTAAACATGCAGTGCTTTTTTTCATTTTGAGATGATAGGCAAAAAACAAACAAATAAAAAACCCAACAGATTCATAATCACTTTTCTGTAGCTAAAGGCTCTCTTGGTTCACACCCAGGGCCATACACAAAATATTGTACTAGATTTTAATTCTTACCACTGTGAAAAGAGGACTGTGGTTGCTAACAGGCAATTTCAGTCCAACCAGCTGTGTTGGTGCTCTTGGAGGAAAGCTCTATAACTTATCTGAGCCACTATTTCTTTATGTAGAATACTACAAGTTCTACCTTCCTCATGGTTTCTTATAAGAGAGAAATGAGGGGGGAAGAAAAAAGGCATAACAATATTCAGAAGTATGAGCTTGTGTTAGATATAGCTGATTGCTGAAGCAATAATTCTTCTACCTTTTCTGCTAACAAAATAGAGATTTGCTTTGGGCAACAGAATGTTCAGTATCAGAGGACAAATCATAACTGTTTTAAGCCATTTAGTTTATCTTTCATCTTTCTCTTCACTCACTCTCCAAATATTTTTTTTAATGCCTACCACGTGTCAACTGTTATTCTAGGTGTTAGGAAAACAATAATAAAGAGAATAGACAAAAGTTCTAATGGGGAAGACAAATAGCCAGGGAAGAGGTCAGATTATATACACTGGATCTGCTGATCAATTGGATTGGGGATATAAAAGAAAGAGTTCAAGATTAACTGAGATAGGAAAGAGCAGGCTTTGAAGATCAGGTTTGGGACATGTTCAGTTTAAAATGTCTACTAAATACTTTGCAAATTATTAGCATATAGATGGCATTTAAATCCATGAGATTAAAAGACATGACCAGAGAAGTAAGTATTGCATATGAGAGAAGATATAGGAGGCCCAGCAGAAGATGATTCAGAGGAGGGAGGGATCAACAGTGCACAGTGCTGGTGACGGATCACTTACAAAGAGGCTTAACCAGTTGATTTGTGAGGATGGAAGTGTAATGAGTACTTTCAAGAGGGAATGGGAGGAGAGGAACTGGAGATGGAAAGCATGTACATTTTTTAAGGGGTTTTTCAGAAAATAGGGTGGAGCTAAAGGGCAGTAGCTGGAGGAGAATGTTGGGACAAGAGAAGTTACATACATACACATGCAAACACACACACTTAATGGAGAAAATACATAATGTTTTTATGCTGATGGTTGAGTGATTCAGTAAAGAGGAAAATTTGATGACACAGGAAAGAAAGAAAAGACCTGCCAGTAGGTGAGAGGCAGCAGGACTTAGTGAACAAGTGGAGGAGCTGGCCTAGGAGTATGAACAGCTTGTTCACAGTTACCGGAGGGCCAGCAAAAAAATGGCCCAGATGCAGGTGAGCTTGTAGTTGTGCTGATAGTTTTATTCTGGTTACTTATAGTTAAGAAAGCCCACTCATCTTTGCCAGTGACTGGTTCAGGTCACATGTTCATTCTCAGCAGACCCAGTTTTGGACAATGGTATGTTAAGGAAAGTCTGATATGATAGCAGTTTCTGGGGGCTATTTTCTTTCCTATAAAGAGAAAGATCTAAGAGGAGAAAGGTCTTTTGCAACCACTTTTCCTTCCAGCTTTGGATGCTATTCTATGAAGACGTGAAGCTTAGAGCTGCTGTAGACATCTTATGACCGTGAGGGAAATCTACAATATTCTAGTAACTTTGCAAATACGGATGGAATGTAAGGTCCATTAGGACAGAAGTGCTTTCTTCCCCCCAGTTTTATTGAGGTACACTTCACAAGTAAAGTTGTAAGCTATTTAAAGTGCATGTTGTAATGATTTGAAATATATATATGCATTGTGAAAGGATTCAGAGGTCTTTATTTTGTTCCTGGTGTACTTTAAGTGTCCATGAGTGGCTGGCACATAGCACACACTCAGCCAGTACTTGTGGGATAAATGAGCTGATCAAGATGGCCCATGTTCTACAGAAGCTCATAGTATAGTAACACAGGATGGGGTGAAAGTAGGATTACAGTTGTGAGTATGCGAAACAGTTTATTCTTGTATTATTATTATTAGTTACTGTTTTATTTTCCACACAAACAATTGTAAATCTACATTTGCCCCACCCTGTATATACAAGCAAATCAAGAGACAATTACACTCCCATGTTCTAAGTGGTAAGATAAGGGTAAGTACAGAGTGTTAAGAAGCTGAGGCAAGTTTAGCTAATTTTGACTCAGGAATTAAGTGAGCTTATTTACAGACTGAAAATCAGCTCACCACTGTTTGAATGTTAATTTACAAATGTTTTCTCCCATGGACTTCCATTCAAGATGGAGGTGTAGGTAAACATACCTCACCTCCTCACACAACTACAGTAAAATGAACACTAGACCACAAAACAAATATCATCCAGAAATGTCAGAAAATTGAGCTATATGGAAGTCCAACAACCAATGATTTAAAGAAGCCATATTCATCCAGATGGGTAAGAGGGGTGGAGACGTGGAGATGCACACAGAGGTGGAGAGGAGCAGAGACCTGGAATGTGTGGTCCTGCATTAACCTGGGGTGGATAAAAATTGGGAGGGATACCTTGGGAGTGAGGGATCTTGGGCCCAGATCAGACCACCCATCCCAGGGTTCCAGTGCTAGGAAGAGAAGTCCCCATAACTTCTGGCTGTAAAAACCAGTGGGGGTTAGGGTGGTGGAGGAAACTGTGGGATTCTCAGAAAACTCCTCTTAAAAGTCCTGCAATGGACATAGGACTTAGCACAAATTCACCCCTTCTGGAATTCAGTACCAGGGCAACAGCAGGAAGGGTGCCAGGGACATATGGGGAGAAACTGGAGTAACTGGAATTAGGATGAGTGCTGGGAGACAGCTTCCTCCCGGGCAAAACTCCAGAGGCCCGGCAGTGGCATTGTCCCCTCTCTGAGCCTTCCCACACACAGAACCACAGAATGGTGACATGGGTTGCCCTGCACTGGCAAACACCTAAGGCTGTGCCCCATACAATTTATGAGTGTACTTTTCTACAATAGGCCATGCTACTAAGACAGGGAGTCAAAGCAGCTCTACCTAATACATAGAAACAAACGCAGGGAGGCTGCTAAAATGAGGAGACAAAGAATTACGGCTCAAATGAAAGAACACAACAAAACTCCAAAAAAAGAACTACACAAAACAGAGATAAGCAACCTATCAGATGCAGAGTTCAAAACACTGGTTATCAAGATGCTCCAGGAACTCATTGGGTACTTCAACAGCATAAAAAAGTCTCAGGCAGAAATGAAGGTTACATTAAGTGAAATAAAGAAAACCTACAGGGAACCAACAGTGGAGGGGATGAAGTTGAGAATCAAATCACTGATTTGTAATGTAAGCAAGAAAAAAGAATTTAAGCAGAACATCAAGAAGAAGAAAGAATTAAAAAAACACTAGGATAGGCTAAGGAGCCTCTGGGACACCTCTAAACACAACAACATCCAAATCATATTGGTGCTGGAAGGAGAAGAGGAAGAGCAAGAAATTGAAAACTTATTTGAAAAATAATGAAAGAAAAATTTCCTAATTTGGTGAAGAAAATAGATATAAAAGTCCAGGAAGAGGACCATACCAAAATACATCATAATTAAGATTCCAAAGGTTAAAGATAAAGAGACAATCTTAAAAGCAGTAAGAAAAAAGCAACTAGATACCTACAGGGGAGTTCCCATAAGCCTGCCAGTTGATTTCTCCAAAGAAACTTTGCAGGCTAGAAGAAACTGGCAAGAGTATTCAAAGTGATAAAAAAATAAGGACTTACAACCTAGATTTACTCTATCCAGCAAAACCACCATTTGGAATTGAAGGGAAGATAAAGTGCTTCCCAGACAAGGTAAAACTAAAGGAGTTCATCATTACCAAGACATTATTATATGAAATGTTAAAGGGAATTATATAAGAAAAAGAAGACGATCAAAACTATGAACATCAAAATGGCAACAAATTCACAACTATCAACAATAGGAACCGAATCATAGATATGGAAATCATTTGGAGGGTTATTAGTTGGGTGGAGGAAGGGGGAGAATGGGGGAAAAGTTACAAAGATTAAGAAGCACAAATTGGTAGTTACAAAATAGACAGGGGGATGTTAAGAACAGTATAGGAAATGGAGAAGCCAAACAAGTTACAAACATGACCCATGGACATGAACTAAGCTGGCAGGGGGGATTGTTGGAGGGCAGGGGAGTACTGGGCAAAGGGGGGCAAAGGGGGAAAAACTAGGACAACCGTAATAGCATAATCAATAAACTGTATTTCAAAAAGTAAAAATAAAAATAAAAAAGTGTTCTTCCTTTACTTATTTTATAAAACAGAAGATCCATTTTGCTTTACCAAAAAAAAATGTTTTGTCTGATATCAATATTTCCATAATTTCTTCAATTTTTAAATAAAAATAAATAGAAAATAAATGTATTTTATATAATCCTTGTACTTTTTCCTGAGGAGACACAAGTAGGACCATGAGTAACATTTAGAATAACAAGTAGGAACTTGGGTAACATTTGTTTTATTCATAAACTTCATTTTTTCCCCTTGTCTCCATCTTTTTTGACCTAGGAGTACACTCACACTGATGAAACATTTTACCACAGCTATCACCAGTTTTTATTGAAAAGCATACAGGATGCCCTGTTTTAAACATTTAAGAGCTTTAATGTCTGGGTTTTTTTTTAAAGAAGAGTTATATTTCTATGTTCCATGCCAGCATGCTTTTTCTTCCTTTCATTTTAGCAGATACCATTATCTTTTTTTTTTTTTTGCCTAAAATCACTTTGTATACCTGAGTACAATAAACTCCTTCACTGTACAACAGAAGATAAAGTATTTACAATTTTATTGTAAGTACACACATGTGGCATTATATGCACAGGAATAAAATTAAAGCTGAAGCATCCAAAGCCTGGACCAAAACCGTATTTATGCTGCTGAAGGCAAGAAAAATTATTTAGTCTACAGTAACAAGAAAGTAGCAGCAAGGCAAATATTTGGTTGACTGTGAAAAGTCAATGCTTTCATTACTTGTTATAAGCATAAAAGCTAAAAACAGGCTAACCAAGCACATTTTGACAGCAAATAACACATCTATTCACCAATCTTTTGGTATATATAAAACCATGATTCCTAATTTATGGATTTATGTATACAGAATATAACCAACTTTGTCTTAAATACATAAGCTATTATGAATGTACATATATATTCATATTGTCCATTTACTTTAAAAAGCACCCCTGCAAAATTTTTCTTTGCTAGTGTAAGATACAGTATTCCCTGCCCTTCCAAATGCTATAATCTAGTATAATACACTCAGCATGCCAAGCAAACTTATGTACGAACTATTGGTCTTTACATGTAAATAACTGCTTTGATAATGTGCAAAATGGTTATAAATTGCTGAAGGCTTCCTAAGCTAAGAGTCTGTAATTGTTTAATTATTTAATAATAATTAAATATATTACTTAATGTTATAACAAATTTACTTATTATTACTCTGATCTTACAGATAAGAAAACTGAGGCTTAGAAATGACGTGTTCAAGATTGCCCATACCCTGACTCAGAATGAGTAATGATGCCCACATCTATCTGAGATAGATTTCTATAAAATCATACACCTGATAATGTGGCAGAGGGGCTAAAATGTCTCACAAATGAAAGATTTTGCATTTAGCAATTTAATTGTCAATTCTACTTTAAAAATATAACTATAAATATAAATATATACACATGAGGTCTGTCTGGTAAAAGTCCAGCCTTTGTTAATATAATAAGAACAGTTTGCATGACATTGATAGAACCTGGCAGCCAAGAGTGGACTGGAAAGCACCTGTGTGAACAATGATGACTTCACTGTACTAGTCAGTGGGGGGGGGGGTGGTAGACACTGTTGAGTGAGCATGTCTACTGTGTGGCTGTCACATTAAAAATGACTGAGCAAGTAGAGCAACAAATCTGCAGCAAATTTTGTGTTAAGCTTGAACATTCCTCCATGGAAACTATTTGGATGATTCAGAAGGCCACAGCTATGGGCAACGGGTGATTGGCAGCTTCATCATGACAATACACCCACTCATGTATAATGTCTTGTGCAGAGTTTTTTGGTGAAACATCAAATCACTCAGGTGACTCAGTCCCTCTACAGCCCAGATTTGGTGACCTGTGACTTCTGGCTTTTCCCTAAACTAAAATCACCTTTGAAAGGGAAGAGATTTTAGACCGTCTATGAGATTCAGGAAAATACAATGATGGGGCAGCTAGCTGATGGTGATTGAGAGAACTGTGTGAGGTCCCAAGGTGCCTACTTTGAAGGGGACCAAGGTGTCGATGTCCTATATGGACAATGTTTCTTCTATCTTGAATCTTCTTCAATAACTTTCTCTCTTTTTCACAGTACATGGCTGGATACTTTCTGGACAGACCTTGTGCGTGCGTGCGTGTGTGTGTGTATTTAATATATACTTGTATAGAGAAAAAAAGAATAGAAATGTATGCTGCAGTAACTATTTCTGGGTGAGAAAAAAGGTGATCTTTTATTTTATGATAAAAATTTTCTGCAATAACTATATGTGACTGTATTTTCATGAATAAAAGAATCAGCAAGGAACACGGATTCTTGCTATTGAAGAACACAGTTACAAATAGGGAGGGTGGGAAGATGAGAATGCACCCTGTGGTGTGTTACTGTGATTAGACTCAGTGTATCTCCCACGTCTTCCGGCTGAGAGAGCCTATAAACAACAGGAGTGAGCACGCCTAGCACTCAGATCTTGATTCCTAAATACTATTCTCTACCACAAAAAGCACAGCTCCTTAGGAAAAATAATAATTTCAGGTTGGGGCAAAGAAAGTATAATATAAGTCTAGAACATCTTGTTACATCAGAAAATAAGGATGTGCTCCAATAATAACAGGAGAATAGTGAAAGTACACAGACACCAGCTTGTATGGGCTCCTACTGCCCAAATAAAAATGAAATAAAAATATTTACTTTGAGTACAAAAATAAATAATGAAAACATACTATAACCAATGAAATTAAGTTTTATGAATTTATATTGATAAATATAAGTAAATGGAGAAGGATAGCTTTTTTATAATAAATGCAAACTATATATATAAAAGAAATGATGGAGTTAGAAATCATCAGTGAACACTAAAACTAAGGTAAAGTTGGTTAAGGAATTAGATATTTATATGAATATAATCTCAAAAATATCTTGCTACAACTAAATATTTTTGATGCAATAACTTGGTTGGGTTCCTGGTCTGCAGAAAAGGGAACAGGTCTAAAGTACATTACAAGGATAAAAGACCAAATACGAATTTTGACTGTGAATTAGACACTACTAAAACTTGGTGAGCAACTTGTAATAATTAGTATTACATCAATGTTAAATTTCCTGATTTTGATAATTATATTGGTCATATAAAAGTCCTTGTTTTTAGGAAACAGACACTTAACTACGTTGAGTAGAGAGCTGACATCACTAAGGTGCACTCAAGTAGTTCAAGAAAAACACATTATGTAGACACACAGGCATAACATGCATAGACTACATGCAAATGTAGTAAAATGTAAACCACTAGCAAATCAAGGTGAACGATGTATGTGTTCATTCACTGTATTTACTTTATGGTAAATTAAAACTATTTTCAACATAAGTAACCATCCCTTATGATTTGAATGCTTAGTCCCTGGGACCAATGGAAAATCAGTTTTTCTAGGCTTCAAGAAAGAGATTCCATTCTATACAACATACAGCTATGCACAGCTTATTTATAAGACATTGTGCTTGGTCCTTCATACCAGCTACAGTAATGGTTCTGAGTGTGGTACTCAGACTGGACCTGCAGCACCAGCTTCACCTGAAAACTTGATGGAAACTGAAATTCATCGGCTCCACCCCAGACCTATCCATGTTATACTGGTAGAGCATAGCACAGTAATAGGGGACAAGATGGTACATGACTTGCAAGCAAGATTATGCAGAAGAGAGGAAGATGATTTTATAGTTAATATGGTATATCATAACATACTACTAAAAATTTATGAGCAAAGGAGTAATGTAATAATTATGTTATATTAAGAAGATCACTATAATAGTAGTATATAGAACAGATCACTTCTGGGAAATTTTAGGGGAAAAAAAAGGTTTATTTCTGTATAGCAGTGTTGAGAAAGGTATGTTAAGAACCTGAGCTGGCTCAGGCGACTAGAGCAGGACAGATAAGAGATTCCACAACGGGTGAGGGCGCAAGGCCTGAGTGGGGCATGGGCGCAGGGGTAAGAACAGGGGAAAGGACAAGAAGAGACAAAGGCAGTCAAAGGTTTCTGAGGATTTGAGGCTGGGTGGTTGAGAGAACAATTTGAATTCAGATGAATTCAAGAAAACTTCCTATAGCAGGACTTTTTAAAGGCTAAGGATCCTAGCCTTATAATCCCATAAAAGCATATTCTTCTAAACAGTGACAAGTAAGGAAGCAGTAATTCCAGCCTTATGATTCTATAAAGCATGTTCACCTAAACAGTGTCACATAAGGAAGTGGTTTTCAGACTTGAAGATTTTAGAGATCTGTAAACATTGCAAGCAAACTTTAATGAATGAGATGCTTTTTAATTTTACAAATTGAGAATTAAAAAAAACCCACTTCTACTAGCTACTGAGAGAGGATAAATTGGTAAAACCACTTTGGAAAAAAATGGCAGTATCTGGAGGAGCGGAGAGTGTGCATACTCCACAGAATATGATTTGTATATAGTGTATTTGCTAAGAGCATACATCAGTTGAATCAGGGCTCTTGGGCTTCATATCTGCAGGATTTCGGACAATGTAATTACCCACTTAGTTTCTTGATCTGTAAAACCCCAAAATGTTTAAAATAAAATATATATGGAGAGAACTTCAATGTCTGTGAACAGGAGAAAAATCACCTGGTACGAGCATTCAGTGAATATATATCACTTAAAATGAATAAACTAGTACTATCCACAAAAACATGGGTAAGTGTGGAAAGCATAATGCTAAGTGAAAAAACAATGTGCAATTGGCACACTAACAATAAAGTGGCACATTATTATTTTCAATGGCCACATGCAAACCCATGATGGAGTAAAAGAGTGACAACATGCAGAGGAGAACACGGTGACTTCTGGGTAGCAGGTACTTCCGGGGAGGAGAGAAATAAAACTGGAGTGTATACAAAGGACTTAAATGGTGTTTGAACAGTTTACATTTGAAAAGTCTAGAACATATGAAAAAATTATGATTAGTTGGTAAAATATTGGTTAAATCACTGTACTTTTCTGAATGTTTAAAACACTTTGTAATGTAAAAAAAAGGAAAAAGTAGTAAAAAAATGGGTCCATCAATTTGTATATATTTAAAAAATGGACTATTATATTTTAATATTTTTATTTTGAAATAATTGTAAACTTATGGAAGAGTAATATGAAAAATCATATATTTTATGAAAAAACCACCAATTAAAAAAATTTTTTGCCACAGGGTTTTTTCTCTTTTGCATATATATAGTTTGCCATACACCATGGCTTTTTACTCCTAAATACTTTAGTGAACTCCTTTATTTTTCCCTATTTTAGTGGAATACTTGCCAGATTTACTAAATGATGCAACTGTTCTGAAATTGTGGCTATCCTTCTATTATTAAACTAAAAATTTGAAGCTATCCAATCACATCACCAACAATACATTACTCAAGTAAAAGATCAATTTAAAAAATACACTCCTTATGAAATCTGAATTAGAAACGTGTTCATTTGTGATTATATGCACACATTATATTTCATTAATTTACCCTAGTGATAACATGAGCTATCTAAAGAATTCTATCCACCATTATAGTACTTAGCAGAATGAAGTGACTTAATGCTTGATGTTCAATAAACATTGCTATTACACAGTAAAACTCACCCTTTTATTTTGAGAAAAGTTTTTAGGAAGGTCTCTTAATTTTTAGAGCAAATCAAAGGAACCTGACTATGTAAAACAGTGGCAAATCCCATTTTAGAAAGAGATTAAAAAGTAAGAAAGTTATAGAAGCTGAAAAGGCCTTCTTTGGGATAATTCTGGGAAGGAAGCAATATAATATGATCTTTCCCTCCATTTATTTGAAGTCTATCCCCTAATAATTTCCTTTCCAACACTATAATATTACAACACATAGAATTTAAACACCGATTAATCAACCAACCAACCAACCAACCAACCAACCAACCAACCAAAACCCAGTAGAACTGTCATTACCTAACGTTACACTGCAGGTCCTTGAATAACATGATTTCGTTCAACCTTGTTTCATGATGACATTGATGAGATGTCACAGAAACTTAACTTTTGTCTGTATTACTTAGCTTATGGTAAAACTGGTTTCGCTAAATGCCTTTTTCCTTAAAGTCACAGACTCTATCAACAATGTTAAGTGAGGACTTCATGTACTGTGTATGCACATTACTGCCCATCCAACCCACTCCATGGCAAACTGAGATACAAGTAGGTGCCATGAGAACTGACATTTCATCATTTTGTTCTCTGTCTTATCCTTAGTGCCTTGAAAAATGCTTAGAATATAGTAGGCACTCAATAAATATTAATTAATGAACAGAAAATCAAATAAGAATCTTAATGCATGTAAGGAAGAAGCAAGACTACAAAAAAAGTTTTTATGATATAATACCAACATTGTGGATTTCTAGGAATTGAATTACATTTGGTTTATTAGATCACTGCTCAATATCTAAGATACACTAGAGTCAAGTTTATAAAATTCTTTATTAAATTAAGATTAAGGTTTTGTCTTGAATAAAGTAAATAGTTTAAAGTTTTATAAATTATGTATATTTAGTTGAAATTATGTTTAATGAAATAAATATTTACAATATCTTCTGAATATATGATATAGATTGATACCTAAGATTAATACAAGGCAGTACATGGTACATAGCATAAGAAATTCACTGAGATATTCAGATAGATGTGTCTTACACTTAAAGCTAGAAACGCAGAATGGTGAATTAGCTGGCAGGGGAATCAGCAACCACATCTTCTGTGAGATTTTGGATGGAATCTAAGGGAGTTTGGGAAAGGTTCATAGGAGTTAGGAAGAGATGGACGGGAAGGACAAAAATTCCATAGACTAAAATGGTAGATGGTATTCAGACCAATGGAATTATACTAGCAACACAACAGAGACAAGAAGGAGTAGGGTATAAGTCAAGGATCTATGAGGGCATTGGGGGAGAATATAGAATCTGTCTGGGGAAGTAATGGAAAAAAGGACTAGATATCTGTAATACAGCAGATCTTGGGGAATCTCTTGGCTAGAGAACAGAATAGGCATAGATCAAGGGTCTTTAATGGACACACCTTCTCCTATGCCCCTGAATCCATGTGACTCTAGTGGTGCCGACTCTATTTCTGGCTTGAGAAATGGCATGCGATGCAGGATTGGCCAATTAGAGCCTTTTCACAGGTGCAATGATCGATTCAGGGATGGGCACGTGATAGTATTAGCACAATGAGACGGTGAGAAGTTTCTGTTGAGATTTCTGGGACAAAGGCAAAGATCCTTGCTCATTGAACTGGAATCTGGGAAGATGTGAGGAGTTGCTATGACTATTCAAACCCGTGGGGGGAAAACCTGAATGGCACAAATTAGTGTGTGTATGTGAGAGATGAGGTGGGGACACGAAAGAAGAATTGAGATGGAGTTAAAGAGAGGAAAAGTCCACTTGCCATCCTTTTAGCCTCTGATAAAGCTGTGTGCCTGAAATCAGTTCCCCCTAGAGCCCCAATATAAGTAAGGTTTTCAGCAAAGTCTAATCAACTGCTTGAAACTATAAGATTCCTAACTGATAGAATGTCATTCTCATCTCACAAATAAACTGAAGGCAGAAAAAGGAGGTAATCTAGGAGGATCAACTAGGTTTTAAACAACAGGTTTAAAGCTCTAACTCATATCTAAAGGTGCCAGGCCCATGTTGCTAACTACAATTTTTTTAAAATTTTGTGTGTGTTCATATGTTTGTGTGTTTGTATGTCTAGGAAAGAGAGGGAGGAGAAGAAAAAATCAGAGCTTAATTTTGGTTATTTTGTTATAAAAATAACTATCATATATTAAACACTATGCTAAGTACTTCACATAAAATTGCTAGAGATACCCATCATTACCAGCTTGTCCATACCGCTTCTATTGGACTCTTTATTGTACAAAACTGCTGCCCTTTCTATTAGCTTCAGACGCTGGCGCCAGGGGTGATGTGAGCCATGTACGCTCATGAGTGCTTGTCGTTCATGTAGCTAATCAAAATAAGGGACCAATCAGATTCTTCTTTTGGAAATAAGGTAAGACTGGGCCAGTTGGTGCTAAACAAAAATACACCCACATTCAGAGTGAGGGTGGTTGAGACCATGTGTAACAGAAATTTTTTAGGGAAATAAAAAGAGGAGACTGCATAGAAAGACAAGTAAAGGGCAGATGTAGAAAGAAAAGCACAGATACACAGAGAGGAGATCATCACATAGCTCCAGAAGGAGAACAGTCTCAGTTTCTAATCACATTATCTAACTACTCTTTGGTTCTATCTTTGTGTGCTCAGGAGATTTGGTTCTGCCATTGTATGGTTTCAAGAATCTCCCTCCCTAGCTGGGTAAATAGTTCTTGGATAATGAAACCAGCCAAGTACAGACTAGAACAATACATAATCTTAGTGGATTATTACAGTGAATTAACCCACGAGATAGGTATCTTCAAGATAAAGTAACTGAGATGCAGAGTTTTAAGTAAATTTCCTAAGGAAAACAACTAGTATAAGGTGACCCTAGGATTAAAGTCCAGGTCCATGTGTCTTAACTTGGCAAGTGTAGGACTAACTAGAATAAAGGAACACAGGAGGAAAGGAAACCAATTGGGAATGAGCTATAATATTTTAGTAAGAGGTAGTGAGAGACACGGAGAGCAATGGATGAGCAACAGATGTGAAAGGACAAGTGAAAATGTACAAGGTTGGCTATGGGGTTAGGGATGAGGAGTGAGCAGAGAAGTGGAAGAAGCTGAAGGTAACACCAAAATATTTTAACTTGGCTGATTGGAAGAACAGTGGTGCCATTAATAATAGCAATAGAAAAATTAGGTCTGAGGCTTGCTTTTCTGCGGAAGAAAATACATGTAATTTTGGTCGCCATTAGTTTTAAGCAAACTGATTTTAAAAATGAGTTGAAAATGTGGGCCTGAAGCTTAGAAGTAGAAAAAGGGATTTGGGAATTATTTAAAATAAGTGACTTCACTTAAGTCTTTATAAAACTCACTAAATCATTCATATGTACAGGGGGGAAAAATCCCATACCACACAAGTACAAAGTTTTAAATTAAAAGAGACTATATTCAATCCAAAGAGAGACTTTTAGATTTCTAATTTTACACTCACCAGTATTTTTCTTTTATTTTTTATCTTTACCTGAAGACATGTTTATTGATTTTAGAGAGAGAAAAAGTGGGGGGGGAGGGGAGAGAGAGAAATATCGATGTGAAAAAGAAACAGCTGTCAGCTGCCTCTTGTATATGTTCCCTAACCAGGGATCAAACCTGCAACCTAGGCATATGCCCTGACTGGGAATCGAACCCACAGACCTTTCGGTGTATGGGACGATGCTCCAATCAACAGAACCACACCAGCCAGGGAACCAGTATTTATGGTAACACATTTTCTGATTCAAATGACAAAATAAAGCAACAAAATCTAGTTATTTAGTCCTATATATACATATGCACTCAAACATTTATATCTTTAAAGGATATTATAATGAATTAAAATATACAGCAAAAATACATGGATATAAGAAAAAAAAGGATTTGTTTTTATGCCCTGCATTTCTCCATGGAACTTAAAATTCTTTAACAGACATTATCTCATTGTTTTAAGAACTGTTATGAAACAATCTGACATTTATATAACACCACTCATTTTCAATAATCCCAAAGAGCTTTACAAACCCTGGAAATGACTTTGCTCATGTTCAATATGCAACCGCTGCGGGATGGAGGTGGGCTGGGTGGGTAGAGACATGAACAGGACTGTGGTAGATAGTTTGTGGAAAACAGCAGTAACATTATACAACCATTTAAGAGAGGAAGTGAAAGGCATTAAACTGAAACCATGAAGAAACAAGCAGAAAAGATCCAAGGTAAGATTGTATTACACTTGTTAAATTTGAGAAAAACATTAATATCATGGGGCCTATTCCCATTTTTGTGTTTTATTCAGATAATACGTAGATAGCTTCAAGATTTTTTAAAAAATAAGTATCATCTGCTAAATCAAGAACTCCATTTTCTGTAATGCTTTTTATGTGGGTACTGGTCTGTTTTCCAACAGCCAACCACATCCAGGATGCTGAATTATTATTAATCATACAGTATGTGTGTATTAAAAGACACCTCCCCTCCTTTCTTTTCTTTATGGACTGAGATTAGGATGCTGAAAAAGCAAACTCAGCTGGAAAAATTAAAAAGTTTATTGTTGTTGTTCTGTTTTGTTTTTAATTGATCAGATAGATGTATTAGGGTTCTCCAGAGAAACAGAACCAACATACAAGATGCATATATATGTAAAAAGAGACTTATTAAAATACTGTATACTTTACATACTTACACCTTACAATAAACAAATACATCCATTTCACATGAGGAAACTGTGGAGAAGAGAGGCCAGGTGTTGTAGGTATGTTTTCATTTGCATAATGCGCTCTCTGATCCATTCTTCTGATAACAGATTCTGTCTCTGATGACAGAGTGATATATGATAAATCAATCAGTGTCTGTCACCTGGGATCTGGGTGTTCAAGAAGGCTAGAAAGAAGCCAGGGTGAGTTGTCTGATGACCGATCCCAGAATGAGTCCAAGGGCTCCTGCATCCAAGGCTCTGGAGGGGCCCCTGGTCTTCCCACCCTTCCTGAAGCGGGGCTCCTCAGTGCTTTGTTCCATTTTGTGTGCTATCTTAGTATCCTATGCTGTGGCTTAAGTTGTAGTTGGTTGTAACCAAGAACATTAAGGAATACCCTGGTACATTACGTAGTTCAATCAAAAGCAGATCCATACCAGTAAAGACACAAACCTACATTTTTCTAACATCAAAAGTTATACTCTTAACAACGACACCTCACTGGTTTTTGAAAACTGGGATCCTGTAATGTTATCTGCCACCAAAAGAAATTATAACATTCTCCTGATTTTACATCTTGGCTTTAGCAAACTTTTTGAAAGTAGTTAAGCTAACATGGAAAATCTTGTAAAATTACTGTATAAAATATAGTTTCATTGTTGAAAGGGAAAATCTTTAGTGGGCATATTTGAGTTGGGCTATTTGGATATTGTATAAAAAGGACTGCCAAAGGTATGAGAAAATGCTTGAGCTGTGCTCTTTCTCAGTGAGAAGATACGAGAACAAAACCTTCAGAGAAGCAGGTGAAGAGTGAAGACAGCACAGACTTTCTGTTGCAAGTTAATACAACGGAGAGACCCAAACATTCAGATTCTTCTAGCTCCACAATTGTGTGAAGTGGGCGAATTCACCTGAGTTTTAGTTTCCTTATCTGCAAAATGGGGATAGTAATATCTATCTATATATGGTTACTGTATGTGTATTAAATTACAGTTGGTTCTCCACAGCTGAGGGTTATGTGCCTGCAGACTTAACTGTTGACTGAAGATATTTGGGGGAAAAAAAATCCCAGAAAGTTCCAAAAAGCTGAGCACTACGCTGAATCCATGAGAATGAAGTGATGTGTAGGCATACCCTGATGCAGCCCATATGCAAGTATAGGTTATATGCAAATACTAGGACATTTTATGTAAGGACCTTGGGCATCCACAGATTTTGGTGTCTCTGGGGCTCCAGGAACCAATTCCCCACTGACACGAGGGACAACTCTAACTAATAAACGTAAAGCTTATAGTATAGCTCCTGGCATGTAGTAAGCATTTGTGTTGCCATTTGTTACTGCAGTTGTCACTAAGCTAAGTCGGTTACAATGGTTAGGGAGCTGACAGAAGAAGGCTGCTGAGAAGAGTCTGGGTATAACACAAAACTGGAAACCAAAAGGACAAAAATATCTAATGAATACAAATTTTAAATGTTTGTTAGGATCTCTCGCATGTGTACGCGTTTAGTCTTGTACTCACTGTGAAAGGTAATACACATCCTGAAAAGTGTAGATTTAAAATGTAAAGCTCAGTGATTTGTCACAAAATGAACACCCAAGTGGGGAGATCAAGCCCCGCTGGTCTGGCAGAAGCACCCCTGATGCCTGTCCTAGCTACTAACTAGTCTCTCCCTCTGCTACAAAAGCTATTGCTGCCCTTTGTGATAATTATGTCCTTTCTTCATAATTTTTCGACTTTAGCATGTGCTACTAAACACTACTTAATTGTGCCTGTTTTTCCATTGTATATAAATGGAATCACATCACTATTTCTTATGTCTAGCTTCTCTGGCTCAACATTGTATTTGTGAGATTTATTCATATTGCTGTGTGTATTATATATAGGTCATTAATTTTCATTGGTATATAATATTCTACTGTACGAATCTACCAGTTTTTAACCACTCCCCTGCTGATGGATGTTTGTGCTGCTTCTTGTTACAGATAACCCTATCATGAACATCCTTACATGTGCATATATTTCTGATGATTATGTACCTAACAGTAGAATCAGTAGGCCACAAAGTATGGTATTTTTAACTTCAGCAAAAATGCCTATTGTTTTGTGAAGTGATTGTATGAATTTACACTCCCAATACCAGAGGATGAGAGTCCCAATGTTCTACATACTCACTAACAATAGATATTCTCACTTTTCTGGAGGTTGTGTAGTACTGGTGGCTTCAGTTTTCATTTTCCTGAATGCACATGAAGTTGAGCAAATTTTCTTAGGATTATTGGACACTGGATATTTTCCTTTGCGAGTGGCTACTAAAGATTTTGCCGATTTTTCTGCCAGTTATCTGTCTCATCAATTAGTATTAACGCTTTAGATATTCTGACTATATTGTAGATATCTTCTATTCTGTGGTGTGTCTTTTCGTTCACTTCAGGGTGTATTTTGACGAACAGAAGTTTTTAATGTTAATTTAGTAAAACTGAAAAAACATTTCCTTTATGGTTAGCTCTTTTTTGTGTCCTAGTTCTCAAATCTCTATACCAAAGTCATAATGACATTCTCTTAAAATATTTTCTAGAAGTTTTATTGCTATGCCTTTCGTATTTAGATCTACATTCTATCCAGAATTGATTTTCATATATTGTCTGAGTTAGGGGTCAAACATCTTTCTGTCCCCAAGTTAATAATGCAATAGTTCCAATAGCATCACTTGAAAAGTCTCACCTTGTCTCACTGCTTTTCAGAGCCACCTTTGACGGTTTTCTATTGTATTGATGTTTTGTCAGTATCTGTCACTGCACCAGTTCCACACTATTGTTAACTTTATAAGATAATATCAGAGAAAATTATCTTCTTCATCCCCTTTACAGCTGTTAGATACTTGGATTTCCTTTTTAATTTTAGAATCAGCTTACTGGATTCTATGAACCGGTTAGATTTTGATTAAAATGGATCAATACTGAACAACAGTTTGGAAAAATCGACATCTTTCCAGTTTTGAATTATCCAATCCTTAAATGAGGTACATCTCTCTACTGAAGATCATTTTAAGTGTCATTCTACAAGGTTTTGAGGTTTTCTGTGTCTTGAAAAATCTGTGTAATATTTATTCCAAGGTATTTGACATTTTATTTTAATGTAAATGGGATCTCTTCTAAAATGTCAGCTTCTAAGGTTTTGTTGCTTATATACAAAATGCATTGATTTTTGTACACTGAATCTATACCCAGTTATCTTATACATCCACTTATTAAACAATTGACCTGTTGATTCTTTTAGATCTTGTATGCATAATTGTACCAGAAATAGAAAACAGTTCCTTGCTTTCTAAACCATTTAATTTTGAATTCTTGCCTTATTATATCAGCTAGAATCTCCAATAAATCTTTATAAATGTAATAATGTTGAGTAAGAGAGATTATAGTGTGTATCCTTAGCTCAGGCCAGATATCACCATACCATTCTGTATATCTGCTGTATGTTTTTTAAGGTGCCCTTTATAACAGTACAACTCTATTTCTAGTGTGCTAGGATGTTTTACTAAAATCATGAATGCATGCTGAATTTGATTAAATGCTCTTTCTCTTTTTATCATGGTGATAAAATAATTTTTCTCTTGATTCTAATACTGTGGTAAATTATATCGGTTGCTTTTGAATGTAAAGCTATACTTGCATTCTTGGAATAAATTCAGAACTTGTTAGAATGTAGAAGTATTGAAAATACTGTCTCACATGATATACTGGTAGTGTGTTTAGAGCTTAAGAAGGTAGGTTTACAATTTGCTTTTCTTGCAATGTCTTTATCAAGTTTTCTTTTCAAGGTTATACTGGCTTCATAAGTTAAGAGTTAAGTGCCCCCTCTTTTTCTATTCTCTGGAAGAGTTTCTATAAGATTGGTGTTATTTATGCAAATCTTAAATTATAGATTTGATTTCTCTAAGTAATATTCAGAATTTTTTTCCTAGATTAGTCTTAGTAAGGTGAAATACTTCTCAGTTGCATATGGTTTATATACTTTTTTCAAAGCATTTTAGTATTGGTAGGATCTATAATTAAATCCTTTTTAAAATTGTTAATGATTATTCACACTTTTTCTTATCCAGTTTTATTATCAATGTGATTTAATCTTTTAAAATAATTACTGTGTCTTTGTCATCCACATACCATATGCATGTTTTCTATTGCACTAGCTTCTGCTCTTATTTTTTTATTATTTCCTTCTTTCTTCTTTCTGTTTAATTTGCTGTTCTCTTTTCTAACTTCTTAAGAGGGATACACAATCTTGTCTTTAAACTTCAAGAACAAAGCAAGGATATTCATTTTAAAGATTGTTTCTGATTATTTCAATATCTGGAGTCTCTTCAGGATTCTTTCTATTTGTTGTTTCTGCTGGCTTTTAGTGAACTGATTTTGTGTCTTTGTGTGCCTGGATATTTTTTTATTGTATGCAAGATACGCATTTGCTGACTTGTTTGTAAAAAAAAAAAGTAACATCTAAAATGATATTATTTTCCTCCACTGATAATTTGGCTTCTTCCAATGCCTGAAGGCACTAGCAATTCAGGATCACCTTATTCCAATTTCAGGGACTGAGAAGGTTTGAAGCTGGACCTGTACAGGCCTGTCCACTTCCAGCTGACCAGTACTGACAAAGAAAAGCCTTTAGGCAGCCAGACCCAAAGTGAGAGGTAGTCACAAGCATCCCCTTCCCAGGCCCTGGACTCCATTCCCTATCTCTTTCCTTAAGAGGCTGCGAAAAGCACCGCATCAGCTTTCAGCCCCACCTCAATCAGCTCTATCAGCTGCCATGAATTCAGCAAATATTCCTAAGGGGAAGAGTTGCCCAAAGTCCTGGACCTCCATTCTCCACTGGCTCCACTGGCTCTTAGACTTGAAATTCTTCACTTTCTTGTTAGTTCTCCAATGTCTTAAAGATTTTATATATATATATATATATATATATATATAGTTCTTTATAGCAGAATCTAGTTTGCTATAAAACATATTGAATTTTTAATGTCAACTATTATTTTTTATTTCTAGGTTTCCTGACTTTGTTTTAAAAGATACTTATTCTTTGTATTTTTAAACTTGTTTTTTGAAACACATTATATACACTTACTTCACATTTAGTGTCTGAATAAAATCTGAGGAATTTGTGTGTCTGATTCTGTTGTCTGTTGCTTCTAACAGTTTTTGTCAGGGTGTCTGTACTGTGCATGTGTGTGCACGTGCATGTGTGTGCACGTGCATGTGTGAGTTCATTCAGCGCTACTCATTATCTTTTGTACTCTCTTTGAGGACAGGGAATGAAAGTAGGTTTCTCCTGAAAGGATTTATGTTTGCTTGTATTAGACTTCTGGGGGCACTAAGGATCCAGGATCATTTTCAACTAAATTCTTGGCTGGAGAACTCTGAGGCCACCCAGGCAGGGTGAATTGGGACTCCAAACTGATGGGAAGGCTGCCATGTGGCTGGAGTTCCTAGGAAATGCTTTTGCCCCTGAATATCCTGTGCCATAATTCAAAATAGGCAGTTTTCCTGTAGTCCTCTGATGACAGTGAGGTGACTGCTTATTTCTAATTCTCCCTGCCACTAAGGATGAGGTCCTTCAGGTCCCCAGCTACATAGGATAGTCTTCTGATAGACAACCCCTGCCTTGGGAAGAACTTAGGCTTTGTATTCCCTCTTTGTGAGATCTCAAAAAACAATGCTCCAGTTTACCCAGTTTAGCAAATGTCATTAGGGTTAAAGCTAAACCTAGTGTTCCATTCCTTCTCTCAGTTCAGATCTCTATTTATTCCCTGGTTTGAGCACTCCTTGTTTTGTTTTGTTTACAAGCTCACAGGAATATATCAGAGGATATTTCATATCATAGCCAACATTTTTAGTTGTATTCAGTGGGAGAAACAGTTTGGATTCCTAGTCTCTCATGTTGCCAGAAGCTGATTTTCTATAACATTCAAATTTTGCCATCCATTCCAAAATTATATGTTTAGTTTTTGAAAAGGAAAAACAAGTATGATAATAATGTGCTCTTTAAAGGACCCTAGGTTTATTAAGGGGGTTATAGAAACAATTATTCTCACCAAAATCAATGTGGTTTTTAATAAATATCAATTAAAACTTTATGGACTGTTTCTGCTCAAGGTCAGATGAAGTTGAAAAAAGCACTGGATGGAAGCCAGGGGCCCTGGGTTCTAGTCCTACCAATTTGCTGTGTGATGATGGGTAAGCAGCCCTTCAACTGGCTGGTGTTTCCTTCCCCGTGCACGTAATGGAGGCGCAGGACGGTAATGACCGCACACCAGTATGCGATGTGGATGGAACATACTCATGGTTGGAGCTTCTGATGCTGAAGGTTTTTCTTAAAGTTAGCCCACTTTCACATTTTAAACATACTGTAGCATAATGTTTTAAATGAGCTTGCATGCTGGTGTGGCCACTTAAAAAATCAATATAAATTACTTTTGTACTTCTAAATAGATGCTTAATGATTCTTAATATTTCAACATCATCTTAGTCCTGAGAACTTTATTATTCCCTTTTCTTTCTGGCATTTCACATTCTTTTATTTTAATTTAAATTATTTTATTGTTCTTTATTGTAGCTGTTAATATAATTTAGAGATTATTTTGCTTTCTGCACAAAAAATTTCTAATATTCAAAAGCTGCATCTGTACCATTTGTCAGGAGTTGATGTGAAAAATTTTGAAACTATAACCATTTAAAACTGTTAGGATATTGCATTAATCATTTAAAAATCAATGTAATACCACACAGATTAAACTGTCCAAAGTAAAGTTTAATGTGACATGTTCACAGGTTTACACTATAAAGCTGTGAAAAGAATATCTTTTTCAAATTTGATTAAGTGATGCAAGATGCTGAAGAAACTCAGCATTCAAATGAATTATGCGTTTGATGTCATTTTTGGCAAAGCCTCAGAAATTGTCACGTAAAAGAAGAACATTATACTTAAAGTAAGGTCTTGTCAGCAGCCTGGGATAGTTAACAACCCCGCTCCTGAACGGGAATGCTGGTTGTAAACAAACAGTTAATGGCGGTATCAGTCTCCTCACCGTGAGACAATCTAAATACCAAAACAACACAAAAAACAACATATGCACACACACACAGCCCTCATCTTATTTACTTTCTAATTTGTAATTACTTCAATTCAGGCTTCAAATAGCTAATGCAATTTCTAATGTTGTCTTGTAGGTGCATCAGCAGCCATGTGAGAAATGAAGAGGTGGCAGGCTGCCAGGCAAGTCAGTCAGGTCTTTGTGGTTTTGCTTTAATTTATTAGAGGCATAAATAATTCCATCAGCAACAGAGATGAAGTTCCTGGGTGTCA
Source organism: Anoura caudifer (assembly GCA_004027475.1). Taxonomy (NCBI): domain Eukaryota; kingdom Metazoa; phylum Chordata; class Mammalia; order Chiroptera; family Phyllostomidae; genus Anoura; species Anoura caudifer. The sequence goes on from PVKU01002451.1 coordinate 103,898, forward strand.
GTACCTCACATCTTCTAAACCCTAGAGCTGAAAATGGTAAGAACTTTCCATCTGTCAACCACATTGATGCAGTCTTTACATCCACTGTCTTCTCAGTGTATCTTACTCTGTCTCATAGCTTTCTCTGATATGAGAGAATTAAGAGAAGAAAACTACCCCTATAAAGCAAATTGTCCATTTAAAAGTTATTGGCCAATTTTACTTGAAAAGTTTTTAAAAAGCATATTACAAGCAAGAATAAAACAACATTATGAAAAAAATACACATGTGTATTTCTGGCCTGAAGATTAAAAAGAAAATAAAGATTATATATTTAAAAAACAAAAAAATAAAATGCCAAAAAAAGATTAAAAAGTCCAGAAAAATAAACTTCACAAAATTAAATATGTTATTGTTGGCAGAAGTATTATGGGATGATCTTTCTTTTTATCTATATGTTTTTCTATATATTAATATTTGTTTTTTTTGCAAAGGACATATGTTGCCTATAATTATAATAGGAAGAAATAATACAGCTTTTTAAAGTTATTGTAAAAGATTAATGCTCTCCAATATCAACTAACAAACCTATTTTAACTGGATTAGGAATGGCATTGATATTACTAATAAGAAGACAAACTAAAATTATGACAAATATAGCTAAAGGGTCTTGTTAATTTCCTACATAGGAATTACATCAACCGCTGGGCAGAAAGAATGCTGACTAAAACACTATACAAAGACAGTGAAGGGCTAAAACGAGATATCCCTAACACATTGGTTCTTATAGATGAGTCCTAGGTTACCATTAGGAGGTCTGCAAGATGAGAACAAACTCAAGGAATATAAAAATATATGAATTGGTTAGAGTTTACTTTTCATTGCACATAAAAATTAAATATGTATGGTTCTACAATAAAGTTCAATAAGATTTTCTTTTGATGGCTAGTGAGAAAGTTCAAGATAAACTGTCCAAAAGAGAATAAAGCACTTTATGGACTCTCAGATTAAGAGGAGCATCTCTTATTCACCTTACCAAAAGATTAAAATTCTTTGACTGTGAGGTTTTGTATATCTTTACACATATCATATATGTTTATTCATTTTTTTATTTTTTGCTTTTTTAAATATATTTTATTGATTATGCTATTACAGTTGTCCCATTTTTCCTCATCATTCCCCTCCACCCTGCACACCCCCTCCCATCCACATTCCCCCTTTCAGTTCATGTCTACGTGTCATAAGTTCTTTAGCTTCTACATTTCCCACACTATTCTTGCCCTCTCTGTCTATTTTCTACCCACCGTCTATGCTACTTATTCTCTGTACCTTTTCCCCTTCTCTCCTCCTCCCACTCCCCTGTTGCTAACCCTCCATGTGATCTACATTTCTGTGTTTCTGCTCCTGTTCTACTTGTTTGCTTAGTTTGCTTTTGTTTTAGGTGTGGTTGTTAATGCCTGCGAGTTTGCTGTCTTTTTACTGTTCATATTTTTTATCTTCTTTTTCTTAGATAAGTTCCTTTAACATTTCATATAATAAGGGCTTGGTGATGATGAACTCCTTTAACTTGACCTTATCTGAGAAGCACTTTATCTGCCCTTCCATTCTAAATGACAGCTTTGCTGGATAGAGCAATCTTGGATGGAGGTCCTTGCCTTTCATGACTTGGAATACTTCTTTCCAGCCCCTTCTTGCTTGCAAGGTCTCTTTTGAGAAATCAGCTGACAGACTGATGGGAACTCCTTTGTAGGTGACTGTGCCCTTATCCCTTGCTGCTTCTAGAATTCTCTCCTTCATTTTAATCTTGGCTAATGTAATTCTGATGTGCTTTGGTGTGTTCCTCCTTGGGTCCACTTTCTTTGGGAATCTCTGAGCTTCCTGGACTTCCTGGATGTCTATTTCCTTTGCCAGATTGGGTAAGTTCTCCTTTATTATTTGTTCAAATAAGTTTTCCACTTGTTGCTCCTCCTCTTCCCCTTCTGGTACCCCTATAATTCGGATGTTGGGACATTTAAAGATGTCCTGGAGGTTCCTAAGCCTCTCCTCATTTTTTTGAATTCTTGTTTCTTCATTCTTTTCTATTTGGTTGTTTCTTTCTACCTTCTGGTCCATTCCATTGATTTGAGTCCCAGTTTTCCTCCCATCACTATTGGTTCCCTGTGTGTTTTCCTTCATTTCACTTATTGTAGCCTTCATTTTTTCATCTACTTTGTGAGCAAAATCAACCAATTCTGTAAGCATCCTGATCACCAGGGCTTTGAAGTGTGCATCTGATAGGTTGGCCATCTCTTGTTGCTTAGATGAACTGGCTCTGGGGCTTTGATTTGTTCTCCCGTTTGAGCCATTTTTGTTTCGGTTTTCTGTTTTTTATTTTTTGGCCTAGTTGCGGCTGTTATGTAGTGAGGGGTCGAGCCTTAGGTGTTCCCCAGGGCGGGGCAGCCCAGTCACTGGGTAGTGACGCTGTATGTGGGGACAGGGTCTGAGAGGGAACAATGGCGCTTGCTCTGCCGCTTCCCCTTCGCCTGGATTATCTGCGTGGGAATGTGGGACCACTTGGTCAGCCAGCCACCTTGCACGGCCTCACTGGGTCTGCGCAGTTGCCACCCCATACCCGGGGTCCGCTAGCTGCTGCCTGTGCACCTGAGGTCTGCCAGCCACTGCTGCCTGTGTGCCTGTCCGTACCTCCGCTTTTTTCTGCCATGACTCCGCCCCTCTTACCAGTCTGGAAGAATGACTGTCGGACTTCATTTTCCACACTTCAATTTTCCATCAGTTCTGATTGTTTTCTTGTTTCTAAATCTTTGTTGTCCTTAATTTTGGTTGTGATAGGAGGCACAGTGTGTCCACCTACGCCTCCATCTTGGCCGGAAGAGCCATACACCTTTAAAATTCTTTACTATTTAAAAAAATGTATTATTGGAAAATATATTGTTAGAAATGTGCTTTTTGGCATATGAAGGTAGAGTGAAAATGGTATCAATATGTATGCAATGAAATTTCACTTGAAACTGATGGTCCTGACTACAAAGGGTGGTTTTATTTTTCCAGGACTTCCAGGATGTTCCACACAATTGAGTATTTCAGATAAGAGGATTTTAATTGATTAAACTGATTAAAATTTTTTTTTACCAATTAGGTTAGAATTATTGCCCATTCTCTGCCTTATGAAACAGTAATAAATGCCATCTAAACTTTTCTTAATGAATCAGGGTCATTATAATGAGCATCAGACACTGTCTGGCAGAATACAATGAGGTATTATCTACAGCAAATGATTTCATAATATTCCACTGCTATGGTCTTGTGCTTCCTTACCTCGTGTCAAGTGCGCAGCTAGCACCTCTTGCTGCTCCAGAACAGATGTCCTTACTGTGCCTCTCTCTCACCTTTCTTAGTCCAATAACATAGCAGGCTAGGGAGAGCCACAGGTCAATCTCTGCCCTTGCTTGTCTTTTACCTGTTCATTTATTTATTTTTTAGTTGTTGAGATGTATGTGTTTTATAGTCATAAATTTTACAAATTTGCCATCAAGGGTATTCTCCCTCATTTTTATTAATCTTTATTTGTTTTAAATTTCATTTTAATTGTTGTTCTTGTACAGTTTTCTGTCTTCTACTCCGTGTTGAAATCAGAACCAGATAATCAATTTGCCAGCACCATGCCTGAAGTAAGAAATCAACAGAGTAGCATTGCTGGCTGGTCTGAGAGGCTTTCTATGAGTCCAGGGCATATACACTTTCACTTTTCTATGTAAATAACACTGAATGTTAGTATACAGATTGAATGTAGACTGCAGGAAAAATAGGTCAGATAATTCTGGCCTCCAAGGAAAAAAAAGTGATGATTCAAGAATACCTGAAGAAAGTGAACTGTTTTTGAAAAAGGGATTTTTGCTTAGTTTGCTCAAAAAGAGGAATTAATTCTACATGGTATTGGGCACAACATAGAGCTAACATTCCAAAGGGATTTCTGTTTCTTATAAAAATCAAGATTAAGCTAGTTTAACATTATAGGTTAGACAGATGAAAAGTAGTCAAAAACTGTACACTTCCACAGCCTATCAAACCTGAGGGGCCCTAGTGTGACTTAATCCATCATCAAACAGATAGTTTGAAGAAACCTGAAATAGCCTAGTGCTACTTGAGAGGTACTAAGCACCTCAGGGTTGTGTTTCATGAAGAAGTTTTAAAATTTTTTCTTTATTTACAAGCTCAGATTGCCCTTCCTCCTCTAATTTCTGGCACTAGCCATAGAGAAGGTATTGTGTTCTTAGAACTTTCAAAAGAGGACCTGATACTTTATCTACCTAAAGCTGATTAGAGAATATGTCCAAACCTGTATCTCTATGTGACTATGTTCAGTTTGGTACTAGTTTTGATACAAGGAAATGTAAAGAAACCTGGAAAGTATTTAGAGACATAATTTAATGAAAAAGATTATATAGTTTATTAAAGAACTTGACATAGCCAAACAGGAAACCAACTCTATCTCTAATCAACTACCAATCTTATGTATAGTTTACTACCTCCTACAAAAATCCTACACACAGGCCTGGATGACTTACACTGGCACTAAGGAGACTCCTGGGCTGTAGAGAGGATTGCCCTGCAGCACATCTCCTTGACAACGCTGGTATCTAAAGTTAAACACCTCATTTCTTGTTTACCTACACTGGGGTGTTACAGCCTACTGCAGACTCTGTACTCAACAAAGAAATGTAACTCTTTTGAATTTTAGAGCCAAATTTCATGCTTCTATAAAAAATTCTAATTACATGTCTACAATAATTTTTTTATCTTTTAATTTATTTGTATTTTCTTTTTTTATTGTTGTTCAATTACAGTTGTCCCCACTTCCCCTCACAATTACTCTCTTCCGCCCTACCCACCCATACCTCCCACATTCAATCCTCCCCCCATCATTGTCTTTGTCCATGGGTCCTTTATACATATTCCTGCCCCTTCTTTCTCCCATTACCTCACCAGCACTTGTTTGTTGATTTGGTTATAATGGCCATTCTGATCCCTGTGAAGTGGTATCTCATTGTGGTTTTAATTTGCATCTCTCTGATGGCTAGTGATGCTGAGCATCCTTTCGTATGTCTCTGGGCCATCTGTATGGCCCCCTTGGAGAAGTTTCTGTTCAGGTCCTTTGCACACTTTTTAATTGGATTGTTTGTCTTCCTGCAGTGGAGTCATCTGAGTTCTTTATACATTCTGGAGATCAAACCTTTGTCTGAGGTATCAATTGCAAATATATTTTCCCATATGGCTGGTTCCCTTTTCATTTTGCTGCTGTTTTTTTAGCTGTGCAGAAGCTTTTTTATATTGATCAAGTCCAATTTGTTTATTATTTCTTTTATGTCCCTTGCTCTAGGGGACATATGGGTGAAAATACTGCTGTGTGGAGTATCTGAAATTTTCCCACCTATGTTCTCCTCTAGGACTCTGTAATAATGTTTTTGTTTGTTTGTTTTAAGAGAGAGGAGAAGGGAGGGAGAAAGAGAGGGGGAAAACCCTTGATGTAAGAGAGAAACAATGATCAGTTGTCTCTCGTAGGCAATAACCTAGGTAGGCACCCTGACTGGGAATCAAACCCGTGACCTTTTGCTTTGTGGGATGACACCCAATCAACTGAGCCACACCAGTCAGGACCTACAATAATGGTTTTATTCCTTGACATTCTATTTCTTTCATTTACTGGCTTCTTTTATATATTATCTGAAGTTTTTAAAAAGTAAATAGATGGAAAACCAACGGCAAAAGCTATGAGATCGTGTTTAGATAATGCTTTTCTTCTATATAGAGGTATAATTATATCCATTATCCAATAATACCCTTATAAGGAGTATCAGATCTTGAGCTTTACTGGAAAGACTGAAAATGCATGGCGACATGTGCATTTTTACTACATAGAAAAGCTTTTTTTTTCTGTGGGGGGAATGGTGTTATCAAATTACTGACACACTTTCTTTGTCTCTCCCCTGTAATATACAACTAGTGGGACATTATAAGTCAACAAAGATCCTTCTGCCTAATGCACTAGAATGCCTGAGAGATCCACACATCTGTACATCTGAAGGTGGGTGCATTAAAATGCATAGTAGTGGTAGAACTGGGGAATGACAGGGATAGTTCCCATGCCCCTGTTTCCCTGCCATGTGGCTGAATCTGCAGCCCTAGAGAGTATAGTAGCAGCAGCAGAGACAGATCTTCCAACTCCATCCTTACCCCCATAGCCCAGCAAAGAAAAAGGAGAGCATTAGCATCAGCACCCATGACTCTAGTGCCCCCTGCTCCCTAAGCTCTGGTGGTGTTACATCACCAAAGAGCCTGGCAAGCAGAAGCCGGGGCAGTGCATGACACTCTGACCTTTAGCCACAGGGGCACCAGCAGCCACAGGGAACTGAGTGGCAGCTGTGGTAGAGCCTGCAATCCTGGCTCCCCTCCCAACCATTTTATTCATCCCAACCCTTCACCACAGCAGAGCTGCCCAATATCCAGACAACCCTAGACATAGTGGGGGCACATGCTATCACTGTGACCCAGGTGGGGACACCTATGATCATTGCAAAACCCACAACCATGGTGACATGGGGAGCAGCAAAGCACCAGTGACCCTGAAGGCAAAAGCAGCACTGAAGAGGGTACCTGTGACACCGCTGGCAGAAGTGGTGGAAGGTGGGAAGTGCTGGCTCCCAAACATAAGTAGAACCAACTCAGGTAAGAGGAACCAAAAACTTGTGTTATATGTAGCAAGTACCGCCCACTGGGAAATAAAGTCCTCTAATCAACAACCTGCTAAGTTGTTAAAATTAAAAGAAAGCTGTGGCTAAATAAGAAAAGTGTTCACTAATTCAAATGTGCTAGCATAAGAATAGCTCATTAAGTACCATGAGTAATCACAGTAACAGAATATCACAAAAAGAAAATGACAATTCTCCAGAAACCAAACTCAAAGTCATAGAAGATTCTGAAATGTACGATAGGGAATTCAAAATAACTGTCATAAAGAAACTTAGATACAAGCAAATCCAGAAACAATTCAATGAACTCAGGAATAAAGTTAATCAACAGAACAGTACTTTACCAAAGAGACTGAAACCCTAAAAAGAACCAAACAGAAATTCTGGAGCTGAAGAACTCAATAAATGAGATGAAGAATATATCAGAAAGCATAAGAAACAGAGAAGACCATATGGAAGAGAGAATTAGTGGGCTCGAGTATTGAAATCTAGGTACAATTCAGGTGGAAGAGAACTAAAAATGTTTCAAAACCAAAAGAACTCTGCAAGAACTACCTGACTCCATCAGAAAGAGCAACATATGGATAATGGGTCTACAAGGAGAAGAGAGGGAGAAGGGAACAGAGAGACTACGTAAAGAAATAACAGATGATTCTTAGGGTATAATCCCAGCAGTGGAATCACCAATCCTAAAGAACCTATGCACCCCAATGTTCATAGCAGCGCAATTCACAATAGCCAAGTGCTGGAAGCAGGCTAAGTGCCCATCAGTAAATGAGTGGGTCAAACAATTGTGGTACATTTACACAATGGAATACTGTGCAGCAGAAAGAAAGAAGGAGCTACTACCCTTCAAGACATCATGGATGGAACTGGAGAGCACTATGCTATGGGAAATAAACCAGGCAGTGAAAGACAAATACCATATGATCTCACCTATAAGTGGAACCTAATCAACAAAACAAGCAAGCAAAATATAACCAGAGACATTGGAATTAAGGACAAACTGACAGTAACCAGAGGGGAGGTGGGAGGGGATGATGGGGGGGAAGGGGGAAGGGTTTTCGGGAACATCTATAAAGGACACATGGACAAAACCAAAGGGAGGTAGGATCAAGGGTGGAAAGTGGGGATGGCTGGGCTGGGGGGAACTAGTGGGGGGAAAATGGACACAGTTTTGTTGTTGATCCTTGAACAACAACAACAAAAATTTAAACAAAAAATAACAGATGAGAACTCCTAAAACCTGGGGAAGGAACCAGACATACAAGTATGGGAACCTAATAAACTGCCTAATTATCTCAGTGCAAAAAGACCATCTCTAAGGCATTATATTAAAACTGTCAAAAGTGGGTTTGCCTGGGGTGGGGCAGGGAGTGGTGGGGGGAAAATACAGACAACTGTAATTGAACTACAATAAAATAATTTTTAAAACAGCCAATGATAAAGAAAGAATACTAAAGGCAACCAGGCGGGGAAAGACAGTAACCTAGAAAGGAATCCCTGCTAGGCTATCTTCAGATTTCACAATCTAAACTCTACATGCCAAGAATGAAAACTCTACAGGCCAAGAGAGAGCTGAGTGACATATTCAAAATATTGAAAGATTGAAAACTGCCAGCCAAGAATAATCTATCCAGCAAAATTATATACTTCAAATATGAAGGAGAAATAAAGCCTTTCTCAGACAAATAAAAGCTAAGGGAGTTCACCACAAGAGCTGCCTAACAAGAAAGGCTGAGAAGGAGCTCTTCTACTGGAAACGAAAATGCAAACAGTACATAAAACTTTGACTAAAATGATAAACAGAATCAGAAAATTGCAGCCCTATTACAGAATAGAAATTTAAATACTTGAAGCTACTTCAATTTGGTAACAATCTTGCAATATAAAAAGGCATAATTTGTGACAACAAAAAACTTAAAATGGGAAGACAAAAAGGACAGAATTGTTGAGGCAAATAAAGATAACATGCTATTAGAAGAAAAAAAATGATTTTATGTATGAGAAGTTTTATATAAACCTCATGGTAACCATAAAACAAAAATCTAGAGGAGAGACATGAAACATAAACAAAGAGTAAACAGAGAAAATCATCATGAAAAATACCAAACTAAAAAGTAAGCAGAAAGGCAAGGGAAAAGAAACAATGGAGATACACAGCACTCAGAAAACAAATGATAAAATGGCAGCAGTATACCCTCATAGATCAATAATCACCCTAAATGTAAATGGACTGAACTTACCAATCAAAAGGCAGAAAACAGCTGGATAAGTTAAAAAAACATGACCCAACCATGTGCTGCCTTCAGGAGACTCAGCTCCACTGGTGTTAAAAAGATTAACATGTTGACTTAATTACTGACTCAACTCTAGGTGTATACTTTCTTACTAGGCAAAGATGTTAGGAGACTTGGGGCTATAGATAAATATTTTTTAGGGGGGCAGCCTTGTTGGGGCATAACTGACGCACAAAAGAGCTGCGCCTGTTTGGATGTGCGCGTTGGTGAGTCCGGACAGGAGCCGACATCCCAGCCACCGGGGACTCCATCAGGTGTGCATGCGGGTCGTTCAGTTGTATAGTGCCCCAGTCATTTACTAATACTGAAACAACAATCTCTCCTTCAAGAGATTTTTAATTACTTTATCTTGTCATAATGGAACTGAGGAAATTAATAAAAAGTTAATACAGCAAAATGTAAAAAACCAGAAATAACAGACCTCATTTATAAGTTTATATATAGAGAGAAATAGATGGTTCCTAACTTTAATGTAATTTGCCTCAAATGATAGAACAGATTTAGAATCAGAACAATGGTTAGAACATCAATTCCAAATTAGCTACACAAATCTAGCCCAGAAAATTGGGTAAAGATGATAAAACCCAAGAAATGTCACTTTCTGATCAAAGGTGGTTTCCTCAGACCACAGAAGCCCTGAAGAGAGTATATTGCTGATTAAAGCACCAGGCTATGCGGGGAACTCAGTTCACACAAGAAGGACCCAACTAGGGACAATGATGCACGGACATCAAAACACAGAGCTTTCTTGTTTTTATGGGTTTCTTCCCAAGTGCTTTTACTCCAAGGATAAAAAATTAAATTCTACAATGAAGTGTCAGTGGCCAGTAAGTATTAGACTTGCCAGATGAATTCATAAAGTCAGGAAGTCATACTACTGGAAGCTTTACTTAAGAATGTATACAAGACTACACACATGCCCCTTTTAAGAAAAATATGATTATAGAAATGTAATTGTGAGAATGCATAAGAGAAAAGTTTATTTTGAGATTTTGTTATGTCATATTTATATGTAGCCCTATTGATTACAAGCTTTAACAGCAATTAACACAGTATTAAAATTTATATTTTCAATTTGTAGGATTTGAACAAAAAAACAAAATAGAACTACAAATAGCTATCTATTTCTACTCCAAATATAAAATTATTATTTTATATTGCAGTGTAAATTTGTTAAAGGTTTTCTCATTATCTAATTTATTTCTTATAGAAAACTGAGAAGTGCACAAAGCATTATATGATAAGAAAGCTGAGTTGCAAAGGGTTAAATAACTTCACTGGAATGAAGAGTTTTAGTACTTTCCTATTTATTTTTTGAGAAAATATAAAATTCCAAAGTATTCAGATATTATTAGTGTTACATATAATGAGCACCCAGTATTAATGTCAAAATTACTATTAAAAATAAAATTAGTGCATTTTTAGTCTCTTCACAGTTAGCAGATGTGGTATATGCATCCAGATTAAATTCATATGAAACACAGGCCTATATAACACCACAACTTACTACACACCAAAATATCCACAAGGCTCTTTTTAATATTATCTACTTCTAAGTTTATTGGCAAATTAAATCACTAGATATAGCATATCATGTTCAAAAGACCAAATCACCCAGAGCTGCCATAGTACTCAGCTAATTTAGTCTTGGACTAAAATAAAGCACATTACAAAAGCCCGATGTGTAGCCATAGGGCCCAGTTGAGAAATCTTTCCTGAATAGGTTCAAGAGGATATTCGGCTCAACTGATGCATGAAGTTATAAGGCTATGGTCAAATGACACTTTCCAACTTCTTTTCTCGAAATAATCTTACTATGCAAATGCATATGTGAACCTTTGAATCTGTTCCCAGCATTTACATAGTTCTAACCTTAGAGTATCTGTTGGCTGGGGAGGCAGGCTGAGAGCTCTAGCATACATTCAAGGATGCCTAAAATCCCACTTCGTGGCCACAGCCCTCTGCAGTGAGATGGCTCACGGTATCACCCTCAATCATGGGGAAAAAGGGCTATCAGACTTAAACACTTCACAGGCATGTGTGAATATTAAATATAATGCAGTGTTTACTGAAATTCACAAATCTTTCATACTAAATAATTTCTATCATATGATCAGCAATACCTGTGAATTTTAGAAGATCAAAGTAAGTTTAGAAGAAATACAATCCTAAGAAGAAGGTAATCCATAATGCATCATAGACAGGGGCTAAAAATGAATTTTGTTAAGCATTCTAAGAAGATAGTGACAATACAATATTGCTCCTAATAACACTGAATAATATTAGAATTAAAATAAAATGGCCAACTTATTGTCCACATCTTGGTTTCTAAATACAAACTCCAATAAGAGAAACCAGAGTTACTTGGAGAAGGGCTTGATTCCAGGTGTATAGAAGGCAAAACACAAATCAACCTGGAGCATCTTGTGCCAGAAAGTAAGAAAGTAAGTAGGATGGGGGCAAGACGGAAGGACAGAGGCCAACCAGAAAGAGCTAATATGAGCCAATGCTGGTATGATTTGAACAACAAAATAAATAATGACAGTTTGAGATTATAACACATGGAATAAAATAAATACTTATAAGCCAACTGACACAAATAAGTAAATAAATAAAAACTAGAAGAGAGCTCTTTCTTACAGAAGAATTCCAAGTAGTAAAAGTAATAGGAATCAGGGAAGTAGAAAGTCACCATAGAACCCCACAGTAAATAACTGTTGCCTATAGGCAAGATCCATCCACTGATGCTAAAATCAGTGGGAGAAGCTTGAAAAGAAACAGAATATTTTATACAGTCTCAAAGTACCTCCCCCTAAACACTTATAATCTCAAAGGAAAGAAGAGTAATTTTACAGTGTAGCAACTCAGTAAAAAGACACCAGTAAAGAGACAATAGATACCTTGTACTTCTGGTATAATGCACTAGGAAGGACTTATCACTAATGTGGCTATCTTGCCAAAAAAATGCATAACTTCAATCTAATCATGAGAAAACACCAGACAAACTCAAGGTGAGACAGTCTGTAAAATATCTAACCAGGACTCTTCAAAGTGGCAAGGTCATGAAAGGCAAGAAAAAACTTAGGAACTGTCCTAGATCAATGAGATATGGAGACATGATAAGTTAGTGTAATATGGAATTTTGGATGGAATCAGAAAACCAAAAAAAGAACATTAATGGGAAAACTGGTGACATTCTAACAAGGTCTACAGTTAATTAACATTATTGTGTCAACATTAATTGCTTGGTTTTGATCATTGTACTATAAGACCTTAACACTGAAGGTATAAGGAAAGTCTCTATTATTTTTGTAAGTTCTCTATAAGCCTAAAATTATTTCAAAAAAGAACGATAGACTAAATAAATAAAACGGCTCATTCTGAGGCTGGAAGAAAAATAACAGCAATCATGACCCAAATTTTTTTGAAGCTAATTTTAACTGTCATTTAGATTAAGGGAAAAATCCATGCATTTTTAGATGATGTAAAGAAAATCAAATTCAGAAAAGTAATTGTTAATGTAATTCTCTTTCTAATTATGGCAAAAAGAAAGATTTTAACATGGCCAATTATTGTATAAATAGATTGAAATAAGTTGCATAAGAATCTTCTTTTTCATGTTAAGAAATTATACTTTAGGGCTAAAATCTTTCTTTACCTAGTTGTAGTCAATATTTCAAAAGCAGATAAATAAACACAGCACTGGTTATGTCTCATATAGGTCATAACCACACATCACTAGGACAGTAATTATCAATTTTCAGTTATCTCACTCCTTCTAGATTATGAACTCTGAAGGCAAGAACCATCCATCTATGCATACTCCTAGTCCAGCATGGTTCTCCAGATATGGGGTACTCATAATTATTAGCTCAAAAAATTTTTGAAGTAAAAGATCTTTCTGGATGAAAGGACTTTCATATATTTAAAATGCTTTTAACTATAAGAAACAATCTCCATGTAATTTATGATTGTAAGAAGACAAATTTGAGGATTCCAATCTGCTATTTTGAGATTAAATATTACATGCTTTATAGCTGAAACAGTTTTAAAATACAAATCTTCAGTAAAATAGCTTTCTTGAAGCTTCTAGCTTCATAAAAATCAGTGAAATATGGAACATATTTAACCTACATAAAAAGCAAGGTATTATTTGATCAGCTTTTGATCAGTTTTACCAATATTTTGGATTTTCTGTACCTAAAAATAAGACTCGAATAAAAAACAAACAAAAGTTTGTATTAAATACTACTCAAATGAATGTATAACTGTCTACGGAAGTATCAAACATAGGAACTAAGTACTTTTCTTCAATGTTTTAAACGGTGTGCAATACAAAACAATGAAACGTTGCATTCTGTGCTCTTCTAGATAGTGTTATGGTGACATTTAAATTTTGCCTGACATCAAGTGTTATTTTTTTAAATTTAGGAATAATAGTTATAATCATGTTTGACTGAGTTTGCTTCTCAGACAAAAGCCCAAAGAAAGTAGTAAAAAAAAAAAAAAAGGCAAAATTCATCCTAGGAAGGAGCAGAGAAAGAGAAGGAAGGAAGGAAGAGGGGAGGGAGGGAAGAAGGAGAAGCACTAAGTGAAAATATAACCCTCATGAATGCCCTTACCTTCACTTCGTTTTTCTGCTTGTTTTGATGCATTTTCTACTTTTTTTTGTTTTGCTGCTAAGAGTTCTCGCTTTAATTGTCTTGCTTCTTTTCTGAGCTCTTCACTACAAAGCAAACACAATTATATAAATATATAATACACTGAGAAAAAGTTATTTACCAAAAACAAGCAATTCTGGTTTTCAGGTACACAATCTCTAAGAGAAACAAAGTGAATAATGTAATTCACTTTGTTTCTGTGTATGTGTATTTCTGGTATGAAAATGATTATAAAATATACCTCCTTTCAAGTATATCAAACAGAAGTAGGTAAGTGATAAATGACCCATTGTTCTCTCTCTAATTAACTTGCAAATTTAACATTCTAGTATTAGTTTAATAATTCATGGAGCTCCAAATCAAAGCAAAATTTTTAATAAAGTACTATTCACTAAAAGATTTGGCTTTAAAACTCATTGAATTCTTGAACTAGCACAAATAAGTATCATTTATTAATTTTTATAAGCTAGTTACAGTGCTAAAACTTTTATAAACTCAATTTTTAACCCATTTAATACCACAATTTGTCAAGTGATTTCCTCTCCTGTGAAAATTACCAGACTGATGTATTCTAATGATAAATACAATCACATATAAAGTCAAACTGAAATGTATCTCACTGTAAGTCAGAAGTTAAAGACTAGTTTCTACAAGCCCGTTTTAGGACAGGAGATTCAAACTCATGCCTTAAGAAAAAATTATTAAGTGCCATTTGATGTACCCTTAGGGTCGCTTGTGAAGAGTCAAAACTATGCATTTTATATCTGTGGATGTCAAACATTCACTCTATTTTCAACTAAAGCTAGAGTGGATCACAGAGACAGACTGAGAACACTCTAGTCCAAGCAGGTTGTCATTCTGGAAATGGTTCCAAAGACACCTATGCCAAGGTTTAGTGGGATCTTAAGCCTCCATAATTCTATACTGACTCAACCCTTAGTTTTTCCTCCTGATCTCTAATATGTTTTTACCACTGCCCTAGAAGTTACCGAACTGAGGCTCTAAAATGCGCATGACTCGGTTCTTTCTACCTCTTCCCCACATCAAACACACACAGTCATATTCTGTATTTGCTTGGCCTCCAAAATCCTGAATTCTGAAACTTCCCTCTCTGATCAACATCTACTACCTTTTACTTTCTCAGTCATTCATTCATACTTAGCCTGTGATCTCTCTTAAATCCTTACCCATAGTTCATGATCTACTGGTCCTATTCTAACCTCAATTGACTCTCTATCTGTACTGGATGATATGGTCAGCCATTTCATTGATGTGCTCAACTGTACCCTTAATCTTCTTGACGTGTTTGTCCTTATGGATACATCAATCACAGAAGACAAACCTCCACAGAATATGATTTCTTTAGATGCTACATGTTTCCTGGGAATTTGCACTGGTGACAAGTTCCCCAGGTGGTTCCATTATGCACTCAGGTTTGGGACCCAAAGCATTAGCACCTTACTATGGAAATTATCTTCTCTTTCTTACAACTTTAAGCACTCCTACTTCAAAGGTCCTTTCATTCAGCCAACAGACATACTCATATTTCCCTGGACTCTGCTCCAATAAAGTGATTATTATCTTCCCAACTGGACTCCTTGCCTGAAAGAATAGTTTATATACACAGCCTACTGCATCACCTCTAACTTCTTACTTAATCTATTGCAATCTATCCTTCTTATATTCTACTGAAACTACTTCTGTACCAGCCAAATTCAATGCCTTTTCTCAGTCCTCCTCTTCCTCTTTGACCTATCATTCAATGATATTAACCACTCCTTCCTTCTTGAAATTCTATCCTAATCAGACTTATCTACCACTTAAGAGTCTTGATTCCCCAATTCTCCTCCTAGTTATTCTTTGTCTTCTCATCCTATAATTGTTGGCATCTTTCTCATTTCTACTTCCTGTACACTGGCATTTTTATCTAATTATCACATAACATCAAGTATTGCCTTTACAAAGGTTATTTCAGATCTAGATGTTTTGCTCTGATTTTGGTCCTGCATTTCTAACTATTGCAAATCTCCACTAGTATATTAGTGCTGTTGAACAGAAATAAATACAAGATACATATGCAATTTTATGTTTCCTCAAAGGCACATTTTTTTAAAAAATGATAAAAGAACAGGTTAATGTAGAAAATATTTTCCAACATGCAACCAATATAAAAATATTAATATGATATTTTACATTCTTTTTTGGTACTAAACCTAAATCTGGTGTGTATTTAGTACATCTTAATTCAAACTAGCCACAGTTCAGAGCCCAAATCTAGGGGAATGGCAGAGGCTAGATGTCACAATAATGAGAAATGCTCTATGTCCAAACTTGAAGTCATTTCCTTCCTGTCCAAATCTGTTCCTTCATCTGAAGTCCCTGTTTGGTCATGGAACCACTTTCTGTCATAAGCAGACCTTAAAACTCCTCTGGGGCTGTTCTCCCTACAAGTTGAATCATTGTTGAAGTACGTTATTTTCCAATCTCGCTCACATATAAATGCTCTTCTTCACTTTCAACATCATGCCTAGTTTGTTTCTTAGATACATGTAATTACTTCCTATTTTTTGAAATTTTATTTATATAATCATGGGGAATAGCAAGAAAATATGACCCAAACCAAAAAAACAAAAACAAAAAACAAACAAAAACCAAGTAAAAGAAACAAACTCAGAAATGATAGAAATTATATAATTAGCAGAAAACTTTCAAACATCTATTATTAATATACTCAAGGATTTTAAAAGAAAATAAATATAAAGAGAAGAAACTGGGAGATTTTATATATATACATGGGGAGACCTGCTAAAAAACCTTGAATTTATTTATAAAAAATTGTGTATTTATTCTTATATGTTTAAACTTCATTTGCCTTCAAAAGTACTCTCCATTTGATGTAATATACCTATCAAGACTTTTTTCCAGTGCTCAAAGCAGTTTTTGAACTAAAAAATCATTGATTTTGACGCCTTTTAGTGCTTCTGTTTTTTGTTTCACCTCTTCCACACTAGCAAAATGTTTCCCTTTGAGGACATTTTTCATGGGGGGGTGGACACAACAAAAATTTGCTCCAGGTAAGAGCAGGTGAATAGGGAGGGTGAGGTATGGGAGCTATGACATTTTTGGTCCAAAACTGCTGAATGCTCAGCATAGTGTGGGCAAGTGCACTCCTAAATCACCCATCATTAAATGGGCAAATGTGTTGAAAGAGTCTTAAAAAAAAATTCACTGAAGCCAAATGCAGTCTCTCACAATGCTAGTGGGGGAGGCCCATCCTTTCAGAAGGTAATCCCATTTCGGGAGTCCCCCACACATAAATAATAACAACAGTACATAATAAAAAGCAATAACCACCACAACAAAGAAATGACTGAAGCATGTTGAAATTTAGAGAAGTAATTTCATAGGTTAAGTAAAGGATGGCCTCAGAGGAGGCATTTAACTGGGCCCTGAGAGATGAGTAGGAGTTGGCCATGTGGAAATACAGTGAAGAAGCATCTGAACAGTGTGCCTAAACCCAGACAGAAAGGTAGGGAAACACAGGTACACGCTAAAGCATAAATGTCTTAAAGGGGTAGCAGGGCTAGTAACAAAAGACAGAGCTAGAAGAGAATCTGGGGCAAAGTCTAAATGCTAAACATTTGTAAGTGCCCAAGTGAGTATATTTTCATTCAATTTTTCCACACCTTTGAGCTTCTGAGTTTTTTTTTTTTTACAACCAATTTCTTAACTGCTTTTTTTGTCTTCCTTTAATCCACTCTCCAACTATTTTAATATCTTACAAGTAACCCACAGAGTCCTTAGATTACTGTCTTCTAAGAAGTAACTTACGATATCTGAATCAAAAATTTCAACAGCTTCCCTTTACATAGTAACTGAGACCTTCAGAGAATCCTACTTTGTTGACCACCTTACCTCATGCCCTTTGCTCTCTGACATACCAGATCTCCTCCTCCCTTTTAGATATTCTTTGTTTTCAGTGGTTTTACTCTTCTACCTCCTGCTCCTCAAATTTAGGTGCTTCTCAGTAGCCTAGTTCAACGCTCTCTCTCTTTAGTAATTTCATCCATGTTCGGGACTTCAATTCCATCTATTTTTTTAAGTATATTTTATTGAGTATGCTATGGTAGGTGTCCCATTTTTTTCCTGCCCTTTATCCCCCTCTGCCCTATACTACCCCCTCACCCGCGCCTTCCCTCCCTTAGTTCATAGGATTCCATGTATCTTAATGGAGCAACTGTATAGAATCAAGATCGTTGGCCTGATGGTCTTTACACATTTCTACTTCCAAGTTTAAATTCACGTTTCTAACTGCCAAATGGATTCTTCCATTAGATATCCCATAAATGCATCAAATATATCATTTTAAAAGTCAGATTGGTCATTCTGGCTCCTCTTTCCTACTTTTGATCAAGTCACTAGAAGGCTACCAGCGAGCCCCACCTTCTGGAGCTCCTTTACTTCCTATAGCTGATAAGGAGTCTCACTCTTCTCTACAAAGTCTCTTCCTTCCTGTGGTTAGAGACAGTTCCCTGGGCTTCCCTAACTTCACTATCACCACAGTCTCCTACTCGGTCTATGCCCTTCTGCTTTGATGCTTCTTCCATTCATTTTGCATACTTATGCCAAATCCTACAATTCTACACCCATGATCTTCTTAACTCCTTTTCATGAGCTGCCTTCAAACTATGTTTTCAACTTTATCTCTCATATCCTCTACAGTTACATTTTGGCCAAAACATACTAGTCATTATTACCTTGGCAAACTTTGAGGTGCAGCACACGTATCCTTTTGTTCGTGCCACGGTCATTACCTAAAATGGCCTTTCCTCCCTGTTTCTGTCTACTAAAATCTTCCTCATCTTTAAAGGCTTTCTGGAGAAAGGGGCAGTTGATCATAAGCCTTCAAGCAAAGTTTTCCCCTCACCGAGCCTCAGTTTTCTCATCTATAAATCATGGCTACACTCAGCACATGTATTAAAACAAGACTAATGCAAATATTAAGAATTAATATGTGTAAGAACACCATCTGGTGCTTAAAAGGCAGGTTTTTTTAATGACAAAATATAGTACAATCATCTCACAACTGTAAAATTACATAAGCAATTTAAAGAATTAAACGGTACATAAAAATGATTTCAAGTAAAAATTGATGACAGAATGATATTAATTACTATACTATTAAAGATATCTACTCTAATGTTATTGATGATTGATGGATTGTTTTTTTAAACTAACATCCATTCCAAAAGATTAAACATTTGGGTTAAAAAAAGAGATGTTAATAGGAAAACCTAGACCTAACATCATTATATGGCTACAAGAAAGCAATCAGTTCTTCTTTGCCTCGGTTTTATCATCAACTAAGAATAGTCTGAGGAGGGTGTGAATAAATATTTCTGAAATGCATCATCATAATATACATGAAAAAATGATTCTATTCTGCAGATCATTATCTTTCAATTCCTTTGGATTTATGATCTGAAACTCCATTATCTGAGGAAATAGTGAGATGCAGAACAGTCATCTTTATCTCAGACACAAAGAAGTTGAAGTGTAGATAGTAAAAGATTTTTTTCAATATTGCCCAAGTGATAATGGGATGGCAAACATGATACAGACATCCTGATTTGTTATGCAATTTCTCACTTAATCTGTTAACTATCCACTAAATGAAAAGTAAATTTAGACTTGAGTGCCTTATTTTTAAGCTAAACATTTTTTATGCAACAGGAGACACTAGGAATAAATGACTACCTGGGAAAGGTTTTATAACTACAGTATGTTTATATTTTAATCAGGCTATTTATATTACTTTATAAAAGAGTTTAAAATCTTGCAATTTTTTTTAAATCATGCAGCTTTCAGTTTGAGATTGAAGATTTAAAATGGCAATGACAAGTATTTTGCATAATTTTCAGTGAGTTTTTATTTTTTCCCAGGTGCTTTTCTCATTTTCCCCAGTTTCCAGGAATGTGCCTTAGGAAAATTTTGAATTATATCTGTTCTTTTTTCTTATGGCATGAGAAATACATTTTAAAAGATTTTATTTATTTATCTTTAGAGAGAAGGGAAGGGAGGGAGAAAGAGAGGGGGAGAAACATCAGTGTGTGGTTGCCTCTCACACACCCCCAACTGGGGACCCGGCCCATAAACCAGGCATGTGCTGAGTGGGAATCAAACTGGCGACCCTTTGGTTCTCAAGTAGGCACTCAATCCACTGAGTCATACCAGCCAGGGCTTCATGAGAAATATCTTATAATAAAGGTAGTAAACTCAAACATTGACCTTCTCTAACAGTCACCTTTTAAAAAAAAATTAAAAGTTGTCAAGACCTGAGCATTTGATGTTTTTAAAGAGAATTTTAGTCTATAAATATGAATGAAATATGTATAAATTTCTTATATAAGACAGTAAATAAATTTGCTTGGAGACCTTGTTAAACAAGCTGACAGCTAAACATGTCCATTGGAGATCACTGTTTCTTGGACATGGATGAAACACTTGGAGTTAGCTTATGGCTGCTGTTTCCCAACACCTTATAAGAATTCCTAACACATGGAATGACTGAAAACCAAACTGTACATTCTTCATGATTTTTAGTATGTTGCTTTAATAACAAAGGTACTGGTCTGTTTGTAATGAAACAACAGTTTGGCTGTTAATGTTTTGCTGTTGATGAAATCATAAAATAGCCATAATAAAAGCCCTTCACAAGGATTAAAAGTATAGATGTAAGACATGACTTTTATACTTTCCTATCATCAGCAGTAGCAGAGATGTATGTTTACCATATCTCAGAAAGTATCAGAATATGCTGTAGTTTATACATGAGTTTTGAAAATATATATACATATATCCAGGAAATATCTAACCAAATCAAATCAGGGAAATCCGTTGTATGTTCAAAGCTTTGTTCTACCTAATAGTAAGTCTCAGTTTCCTCATCCTGAAGTGAAAATAGTAGTAAGGTTGAATGAAAAAATATGATTCCATGGAAATGACTTAGCATACTTAATATGGTGCTTGGCCCCAAGTATGTGCTTAGCATTAGTTTGCTTCTATGATTACCATTATTGTTCTCACTTCCACCACCACCACTACTTTTATTCTTACTGTTTGCATAATCAGTTACTGACTAAATGAGACCTCTGACTAACTAAAGAGATTAAAAGGCAAATCCTTCCACTTTTCTCATGGGTGCATAGATTTACAAAGCTTAATTTTTTGCATTTGATGCACTGTGTGGATTAAATACCATATGCTATAAAAAGTAAGTTTTAAGAACTAAACAGTTTAAAGAACTAAAAATTACAAAATTCTCATATCCTAATTCTGGTCAGTAACATTTGAAACTCAATTGTTTATATTCTTTCATTATGATTTTCTTGAAAGGTAAAAAATAAACATGTCAACAAAGAAGTATGAGAATCAGCCTCTATGAGAGAGACTAATGGAGAACCTACATTTTTAGTCTAACTGATTCTGGAAAGCATCTATCAGAAGATAAAATTTAATCTGAGAGATAATGATCTACATGCCCTTTATAATCTGCTAGACCAATATGTAAGAACAGAAAGATTGTATGTATATCTGTCGGTAAGTACATTGCAGTTTGGGAAGGAGAAAGCTAAATGCATCCATGTAAAACCTGTAGACTTACAATCTTACTTCTTTCATATGAAGGATCACTTCTATTTTTAAATAAAAAGTTTAGACATGATGTCGATTGCCATTAATCTTTGTAAGATCTCTCTCAAATCTTAAAAAAAGTATTGTCTTCTCCAAAATAGATGAAACAAGAGCAAATACTGCATAAAATCATAAAATGTCCGCAACACTAGGTGATATTGCTGTTCCATCTAAACACCAAATAAGAAGTTCAGAATCAAACATGTTATTTCACAGCAAGAATTTGGCTTAGCCAATATTTCACAGAAGTGGAGCAAATCTGTTGTGGCAGAAATTCGGCCTTTAGCCATATGTCTATTCCTCAATCCAACTTTATAAGTGATATTAACTCAATACGAAAAACAAATGAGATTTCCATTTCCAGTAAGACAGCATACCAGTAATGTGAAAACTCTCTTGCAATCAAACACCTAGAAATGTTCAATAAGTACATTTAAAAATTAGTTTCAAACACATAGCTTAGCTCACTAAAAACAAAAGAGTTAAAAAATAAGAAGACTAAACACCAGAGCAAAAGCTTTGGAACTATTACTGGGAGTTACTGGTCTCGGTAATGTGGGAATATAAATTTTAACATGGGGTTTTAATCATGAGGATAGAATTGCTGCTTCTACACATAAAGCTAAGCGTTCTCCACTCATGGGGAGGATGGGAATACACACATCTACTAAGACATAGGAAGACCACAAAAAAAGCTTGTCTGTCTCAGGTTCCTGCAGGTAAGCAGGCTCTCAAGCTAATGAATATTCTCAGGGTATCTAAGGAGTATGTTTAAGTACAATCACCAGTATAGATCACTATATGCACCTGTTAGAACTAAAGGCAAATTCTATCTGAAGAAAGGAATCCTCAATCCAGATTTCACAGAACTCTAAAGAGTTCTAAAACAAAGTAGCTCCCAATTAAAAAAAAATTCATAATATACAACAAAACAAGGCATTATTTGTGAGAGCAGGGGAACAACAGATAACAGAGCCTGACCCCCAAATCTTCAAATAGTGCAAAAATAAAACAAGCATGCTGATTATATGGAGAGCATAAAAGAATAAAAAATTGAATGTAAGATCTACAACTATACCTGGAAAAAGAATCAAAACAACCTTCAGAAGGAATGAAGAGATAGCTGACGTTAAACTCAATGGAAAGTTGAATAGCTGAAAAAGAGAGAGTGAGTGACTCTACATGCACAGCTTTCAGGATACAAAACACAGAGTGAAAAAAATCAACTATAGGAGGTTAAAAGACATGAAAGACAGAGTGAGCGAGTCTTCTACATATATAAATGGAATTACAGAAAGTGAAAACAAAGACACTGAGATTAGACAATAATGTCTGAGAATTTTCCAAAATTGATGAAAAACTTTTGTCTTCAGATTTAGGAATCTCAATGAATTCAAGCAGGATAAATAAAGAGAAAATTCAGGTGAAAACTCTGCACAAAATGCAGAGCACAATAGACAAAGTGTTCTTGAAGCAACCAGCATAAATTAATAAGAATAAATCATTTAAAATTAAGCTTCTTTTCTCTTTGACAGAGAAAGTAGACTGACATACTGTGAGAAGAAAGCCATCAAGGACTTACGTAACAGAAGACATAAATGATGTCTTTCATTACAACCATTAAAGCAAAGAACAAATAATAGCTTGATACTTAAACAAAAATGATTATAGATTAGTCCTAACTAGCTTAACTATTCCAAGAATGCTAAATAACTAGTCAAAGTTAAGTTTTCTCTTTCTTACTGTGAGAACCCACTTGAGCCCTGGGAGGTAAATCTCAATACTGTGGAGGCCCCCCTGTGACTGCATCCCCCCTGGAGTTTCTAACTCTCAGACTCGTCCACACTGGGCCTCTTGCAAGCTGTCAATTTCAGTTCAAATTTTCTATCCCAGCGCTGTTCCCGTGGTGGCTTCTGCAATTCTCTGTATTTATCTCTCTCTCTTCAAACTCGGAGGCAGAGATCTGCCCTGTGTCCTCACCTCCCTTAGTGATCCAAGAAGAGGAAAAACCAAGGTTAAATAGATAATTTTATTATGAGAATATTTTGTCTTATTTTACTTGAATTTAACATGAAAATACTAAATGGATGTGAGGTGAGAGAAATTTCTAAATTATATATAAATGTTTCTTTGTCTCAAGTGATTTCCTAAGAAGTTCCTCCATTATATGAAAAAAATGTTATGAAAATATTAAGAGATTAGAGTCATTTTTTAAAAACTACACGATTCAATTTTAGGCTGTACTGATTAATTTCCTGCCCTAAAAGTTGAGGAAATTAGTACACTTAACATTTTTTTCCATGTTTTCTTTCTTCCATTTTCTAATTTGGGTTGGTTGTATTATTGTTTTTATATTGTCAATGTCCATAGCATTTATTAGCAGGATTTTCACAGTTGTACAGTCTTATAGTTTTATATTTAAATGGATCAGTAGCTGTAGTCCTAAATTCAAGAGCTAACTGGAATAATCCTCACTCATTGTTAAAGACAGTTATTTCTGGATGTTTTTAGGTGTGTTGCTGTTTTAGGTTTCCTATTTTCTCTGATATAGTGCCTCAATTTTTTATAGTTAAGCATCATTTTTACAAGAAACTAAAGTCATTTAGAAAAAATATTTAATGAGCTACCTTTATCACAGTATCTAACACTATGATTCAATATGTAGTACATGTTAAGTAAATATAGGCATAACTAAAGGAAAAAGTATCAGAATAGCAATCTTGGAAACCACCAGGAGTGTGGGGGCTAGAAAGAGCAGTAACTTTGTGAAAAGACAGACATCTCAAACACAGCAGACAGAATAAAAATCACCAAGAAACAGCATCAGAAAAAATAATGCATACCTAAAAGAGATGAAGTCATTTTTGTGAAAGTCATACTTGCTTGGTGACAGATATGCATTATGTAAATTATTTATGAAATATTTCCCATTTCCCACAGTGTCTTTAGCTTGCTAACTCTGCTCTCCTCACATAGAAACGATTATGTAAAAGAATGAAAACATGAACAAATGTTTTAAAATACAATACATGGTATGGATTACATGGAGGGTGGTAAATAAGGCACAAGCTTTTCTGGTATTCAGCTAGACTATCATCAGGGTGAATCAGAATTCTACAAATCGGCTTCTAGAGGATCATGAAGTTTTACACAATGTTCACAGAAGGAATTGCATGTAGCTGATCTTGTTAAATCACTGAAACTTTTCACATTTTAAGTTTAGGGACTGTTGGCTCTGACTTTCTTACCCAATGCATTTTTGAGACCTGGAGCTCGCTCCTTCACCTTGCAAGTCCATTCCAATGGCTTCTGAATCATTTTTGATGAAGACAAAAAGTATATTATGAGGTTCTATTCCACTCCAGAATGAGTCACTTTGTTTTAGGTCTATAATTAAGTATACTGAAGTGTAGTCTTTCTGATAATAGCTACAAGATGATGATAGTGATGATATCATTATTCCTTGTTTTTCTAATTCTAATTTTAGACAAGAGTGGGTAGGTGCAAGTTCCCATTCCCCCCGGGAAGTAGTTTGCTTATTTTTTCAAGACAGAAGAGCCATTAGATAAATGGTGCTTTTGCTTACCCAACTTTGAAAATTGCCCTCCTTACTCCCTTGTCTAATTGGCGAACTTGGACTCTTGGTACAGATGCCTTCCCAAATCAAGTTCACCACATCCTTTTGACCTTGGCACTCTTTGATTTGCTTTTCTTCAAGTTACTCCTCACACTACAGCCATGGTAATGTTTTAAAGCTCAAATTCGATCTCACTGCTTCCTTATTATACTATCCCTTACTTCTCAAAATCCATACTCAGGAACTCTACTACAAGGTTCTCCATGGTCTCAGCTCTGCTTTGTTCTCTACCTCTCTCTGGTGCCTCACCCCTAGCATTCATGCCACACCTTCTAAAATCATGTTACTTCTCAGAAGGCATCATAATCTCTGATACCTATTCCTTATGGCCTAAAGCACTCCTCACTTCCACTGCCCTTCTCCTCATAAATCACATCTATCCTTCAAGTCTCAGCTTCCATGCCACTTTCTCTACAAAGACTTCTGAATTCCCCATACTGGTATACAAGCTCTCTGTCATACTTACCATATCATATTTTAACTGTTACTTCTTTTGTAATTTTCTTTTTAATTATATTTTATTGATTATGCTATTATAGTTGTCCCATTTCTCCCCCATCATTCCCCTTCACCCTGCACACCCCCTCCCATCCACATTCCCCCCTTTAGTTCATGTCCATGTGTCATAAGTTCTTTAGCTCCTACTTTTCCCACACTATTCTTGCCCTCCCCCTGTCTATTTTCTACCCACTGTCTATGCTACTTATTCTCTGTACCTTTTCTCCCTCTCTCCTCCTCCCACTCCCCTGTTGCTAACCCTCCATGTGATCTACATTTCTGTGTTTCTGCTCCTGGTCTAGGTTTTTGCTTGGTTTGCTTTTGTTTTAGGTGTGGTTGTTAATATCTGTGAGTTTGCTGTGTTTTTACTGTCCTATTTTTTATCTCGTTTTTCTTAGATAAGTACCTTTAACATTTCATATAATAAGGGCTTGGTGATGATGAACTCCTGTAACTTGACCTTGTCTGAGAAGCACTTTATCTGCCCTTCCATTCTAAATGACAGCTTTGCTGGATAGAGCAATCTTGGATGTAGGCCCTTGACTTTCATGACTTGGAATACTTCTTTCCAGCCCCTTCTTGCCTGTAAGGTCTCTTTGGAGAAATCAGCTGACAGGCTGATGGGAACTCCTTTGTAGGTGACTGTCCCCTTATCCCTTGCTGCTTCTAGAATTCTCTCCTTCATTTTAATCTTGGCTAATGTAATTATTATGTGCCTTGGTGTGTTCCTCCTTGGGTCCAACTTCTTTGGGACTCTCTGAGCTTCCTGGACTTCCTGGATGTCTATTTCCTTTGCCAGATTGGGGAAGTTCTCCTTTATTATTTGTTCAAATAAGTTTTCCACTTGTTGCTCCTCCTCTTCCCCTTCTGGTACTCCTATAATTCGGATGTTGGGACGTTTAAAGATGTCCTGGAGATTCCTAAGCCTCTCCTCATTTTTTTTGAATTCTTGTTTCTTTCCTGTTTGGTTGTTTCTTTCTTGCTTCTGGTCCACTCCATTGATTTGAGTCCCAGTTTTCCTCCCATCACTGTTGGTTCCCTGTGTGTTTTTCTTCATTTCACTTATTGTAGCCTCCATTTGTTCCTCTAATTTGCGACCAAAATCAACCAATTCTGTGAGCTTCCTAATCACCACAGCTTTGAACTGTGCTTCTGATAGGGTGGCTATCAGTGCTATGAGCTCTGCATCTGATAGGCTGACCACCTCCTAGTCGCTCAGATGAATTAGCTCCAGGGCCCCAGTCTGTTCTCCCTTTTGAGCCATCCTTGGTTTTGTTTTTTTTTTGTTTTTGTCTGGTCGAGGCTGTTACGTAGTAAGGGGCGGAGCCTTAGGTGTTCACTAGGGTGGGGCAGCCCAGTTGCTGGGTTGTGATGCTGGATGTGGGGGCAGGGTCCGAGAGGGAACAATGGTGCTTGCTCCATGTGCTTTCTCGGATTCCAGTCCCTTCAGCCTCTTTCCCCTAGCAAATTGGGCCCTTCTGGCGCTGATTTCTGTGTGGGTGGGCCTGCACACGCTCCAGGACCCTGTGGGTCTCCCCAACGAACTCTCCTGTGAGGCTGGGACTCCCTCCTGGCACCTCAGCCTCTACAAGTATTTTCAATGGGTGCTTTTAGGCTTCACTTCCCAGCACTGGGGCCCTGTGTTGCGCAGCAAGTCTGTCTTGCTGTCAGTTTTGCCTGGTTTATCTGTGCATGAATGTGTGTCTACAGTCTGCCCATTGGCCTCCTTGTGTTCCGCAATGCCGCTGCCTATGGGCCTGGAGTGACAGCGTGCCCAGGACCACTACCGGCTTATCCCATCGCGATCTGACTCCACCGGCCGCAGACTCTGCTCCTCTTACCGGTCTAGGTGAATCGTTGTTGTCGGACTCCCGCACAATTCAATTTTCTCTCTGTCCTGGTTCGGTTTTCTTTTTTTTGGTTCTATATTTTTGTTGTCCTTAATCTTGGTTGTGAGAGGAGGCACAGTGTGTCCAGCTACACCTCCATCTTGGCCAGAAGTCCCTGTAATTTTCATTAGTCCAATAAAACTGAGTCATTTCACTTTTGCAACCCTCACAACTAGCCTACAATCTGACACATATGCAGTACTTGGAGCTCAGTAAATGTCAAATCAAAATAAACTGCTGATAGCACTAATTTTTCCTTTAGATTGCTTAGTGTGGCAATCTTTCATCATTTTGGTAGGTTAAAAAATACATTTAACACTATAAAATCATTCATTTCTCTTAAGCACTGACAAAATATATCAATGCTAAAAGCATATAATCCTTAAACTCAGGAATTCCAGACATTCATCCTAAGGACTCAAAAGGGTGCAAGTACCTTGACAAATGCAACTAAAGAATGTTCTGGCTGCTCATTACAACACTGTTTATAATGGGGAGTGTGTCTTTAAAATGATTAGAGTACATAACATAGATTACATATAAAGACAAAGCATTATTCAATTTATATAAAGTCATGTGTTTATGAGTGTGTGTGCATGCCAACATATATAAAAAATTAAAGATTTGAAAAGTCTACCAAAATAAAAACTAATTAGTTTTGTAGAATGCAATACCATGTGACTGAATGATTTTATAAACTACTAATTCTCATTATAAAGATCAACCTATTTCTGTAGAAAAAGTATAGTTTCTTTTCTAGTGGAATATTTCATAGGATTCAATGCTCCTTCTGTGCCCTTTTCTAAAATTAAAAAAGTTCACAACTAAGAGGTTAAATTTAATCTGATAAAGATACTCTAATGTCCACGATACTAATGCATCATTTTTACTGATTTAAGAATCCAGGTGTTAAAACTTTTTGATTTCTGCAATGTTTTCACTGCATAATCTCAAATATTTTAGAGTATTTTAATAGAGTAAATTAAGTCAAGAAGAGACCGTATGGCATAATCAAATGTTTGCTTACACAATGCTTAGACTTTTCTATTTGCAAGACAAATAAATTTTATCATAAGGTATATTCCAATTCATACTAAGTAATAAGTCTACTACCACAATGACAGTACTGAAACTTTAAGCCATTTTTAAAAATTTCCATTGTAATTTTATTATCATGGTGGATAAATAAATACACTGTATGAATTTGATAAAACCACAAGCCTAAGTCACTCAAGAACATTCTGCTCAAATCTGATCTCACATATGGAAACTAAACATTTTGGGAACTATGCTGATACATGCTTCTGTTTTACGGCCACCATGCCACTAAGGAGTATTTTTGAGAGTGAATACAAGCCTTTACATTTTTAAAAGGTCTCTCCTATTCTAAGAGGCATGCAGGCAGGAGACAGGAGGAAGACTTCAGCAAATAAACAAAATGGCAAGAAGAAGTAAGGTTTTACAATTTTTTTTAACAGCAAACAGTAAAGCTCCAAATATAGAGGAAAAAAAATAGTTTTCCTTCCTCTCTAGCTATATAGCATACAATACAGTAAAAAGGTATTAGGGACACAATAGGTACTAAACCATAGCAGGGGTCATCAATTGTCCCTCCTGACTTCTGAAAAAATGTCCACCTACATTGTGCCTTAAAGATTTACTCTAAATTAATCTGCAGATTATGTACGTCTAGAACTGTGGCTGACATTTAGCTAAGAACAAGTTGCATCCTCAGAGACAGTAGTGACTGGACGCGGAGCTGACCAATGCCCAGGCTGTTGCTGCAGAAAGGCCAGTTTTTCTTTTCTGTAAGTCTATGCAGACTTACCCTTTCTGCGGGTCTCCTACTCTGTTACCACCTGGCAGACAAACAGGGCCAAAAAGAATTTTGCTTGAACTGTGCTAGACCAACCCTTCAAGAAAATAAGAACAAGATGTGAGCCAGGAAAAGCACTTTGGAAACTACTTGCACCTAATAAAAGCATATTTTTAATTTAGCTAATGTGAAATCCAAACTAGTTCAGTCCAAGTGGAAAAGATGCTTTATTTATATTTATGTGAGTTCTTAATTTAGGCTTGATTCATGCTTCATGAATAAAAGCTACCATTTCATAGACTAAGGTGCACATTTGGCCTTCATGTACCCCTACTACTTTTTGTTGAACTAATATATGTGGCAAGATTCAATATTGATTATTCATTCTGTCAATAAACAAAAATTTTCTTTAATGAAGTAAATTCATTAAAAAATTATAATCAATAAAGTAACATGATTGCAATTTCACATGGCTATTTTAATCCTTTTCTCTACTCCAAAAATATTCCAAGTACTGTGCTAATAAGCAAATCCATATATACTATATCATTTTGTCCCCACATTGAACTCTAAAGGAGGTTTATTTTCACAGGCGGGGACTGGACAAAGGAAATGGTATATGCAAATGTGAGACAAGAAACAGCAAAGCAAACGAGATAACACTTTGGCTTATCTGGTGGATAGTGTACAATTATTTCTCTCTAGTCTGTTCCATAAAAATCATATATTTCACACATATTACACCCAAAGCACCAAAACAAAAGAGTCTGACTGGACATACTAGCTTAAAGAGCCCTTAAGAAGACAATGGGGGCAGGTGAAAAGTATTTTCAAAGGAATAGAGTAAACAGTAGTTCCAAAACTTGAATGCATGTCTGAATCATCCAAGGGCTTGTTAAAACACAGGTTGCTCTGCAAAAACTTTTTAAGTTTGATATGGTCCCATTTGTTTATTTTTTCTTTTGTTTCCTTCACCTCAGGAGACATATCTAAAAAATATTGCTAAGAGTGATGTCAAATACTTTATTGCCTAATGTTCTAGAAGTTTTATGGTTTCAGTCTTACATTTAAGTCTTTAATCCATTTGTGTTTATTTTTGTATACAGTGTAAGATAGTAGTCTAGTTTTCTTTCTCTTCCTCTTCTTCTTCCTTTTTGCACGTATCTGTTCAGTTTTTCCAATAACATGTAATGAAGAGATTGCCTTTACCCCATTCTATATTCCTGCCTCTTTTGTCAAAGATAAGCTGACCACAAAGGTGTGGGTTTATTTCTGGGCTCTCTATTTCTGTTCCATTGCTCTGCATGTCCATTTTTATGCCAGTATTGTGCCATCTTGATTACTATGGTCTTGTAGAATAGTATGACCTCAGGTAGCACGATACCTCCAACTTTGTTCTTCCTTAATATTTCTTTGGCTATTCTGGGTCTCTTGTAGTTCTACTTAGCTTTTTGGATCACTTATTCTAGTTCTGTAAAAACTGCCATTGGTATTTTGATAGAGATTTTATACAATCTGTAGAGTGTGTATAAAACACTAATTTGAAAAGATATATGTACTTATATTCATTGTAGCATTATTCACAATAGCCAAGATATAGAAGCAACCTAAGTGTCCATTGATAGAAGAATGGATAAAGGAGATGTGATGCATATATATACACACAATGGATTATTACTCAGTCATAAAAAATAATGAAATCTATCCTCACTGGCATGGCTCAGTAGATTGAGTACTGTCTCGCAAATCAAAGGGTCACCAGTTTGAATCCAAGTCAGGGCACATGCCTGGGTTACAGGCCGGGTCCCCAGTTGGGGGCATGTGAGAGGCAACCACACATCAATCTTTCTCTTCCTCTCTTTCTCCCTCCCTTCCCCACTCTCTAAACATAAATTAATAAAATCTTTTTTTAAAAAAGAATGAAATCTTACCATTAGCAACAACATGGATAGACTTAAAAGTGTATGATGCTAAAATAAGTTAGAGAAAGACCAAATACTATATGATTTCACTTATATGTGGAATCTAAAAAACAAAACAAACAAACAAACAAAACAGAAACAAACTCATAGATAGTTGGTAGTCAGGAGGGGTGTTAGGGTGATGGGTGAAAAAGGTGAAAGGAATAAATAAGTACAACTTGTCAGCTATTAAAATAGTTCACAGCATGTGAAGTATTAATCCAGTATAGGAAATACGGTCAATAACATGTGTGGTGTCAGAAGGGTCCTAGACTTCTTGGGATTATCACTTTGTAAGGTATATAAATGTTTAATCACTGTTACATACCTGAAACTAATTTAATATTGTATATGGACTGTAATAAGAAATTAAAAATTTAAATAAATAAATAAAATATGTATATGTATTTTATATGTAAATACTTATATATAATACTTATATGTAAAATACCCACTCAAAAATTTTATAAGAAATTTTAAGCCAGAAAAGAATAATTCTGTTGTATTAACAACAGTAAAAACTAAATGCCCTGATGAGTTATATTGAACAGGTACCCATCATAAAACACAGTCAAAACAACTAAAGAAAAAAGTGGAAACTCTATCCCGAAGACCAGCAGCCTGGGCTGGCACTTCAGCTTTATCCGATGACATCCATCACACGATGGTGGTGTGCTTCCAAGTCACAGGTAGGGAAGTTCCTGGGTTATAAAGGCACTTGGCCCCAACAGCCTTGGCAGGTAAAGGCTCTTTTTGGATAGATGGATTTTTGAATTTTATTTAAAAAGTTAATGACTTCTGCATTTTATTCACATTGAGGGTTTAACTATATTTTAAAATCTCATGTTATCATATTAAATATTCTAATTCTTTCACCAATGATATTTTAATTCACTTAAATACCAACAAATGAATAGACTGTTAAAATTGGCAGCTTGTTAAGAATGTAATGGTAAGGTAACTACGGCATGGCAGTTAAAAATGCATGGCTGACTGCAGTGAAACCACCTGGGTTGAAATTCTACTGTGGTACTTTTTAGCTTTTGAACATGGCTCCTCAACTCAAAAATGGGTCTAATAACAGTAACTACCTTGTAGAGTTGTTGAGAGCATTTAATGAATTAATATAGAAGAATGTACACATAAGATGTGCCAAGCACTTTTCTTATTATTTGTGTATTTTAACTTTACCGACACTATGATGCTGGTATTACAATTTGAAAGTCAAAATAAATGAACAATCACATTTTAAGCTTTCACACTCTCTGGAAAAGGGCTCACTAAGAAGGCAAAAATGAACATAAAGGAGTGAATATGGTCCCTGGTACACAATAAACGCTCATAATAATAATAGAATCTAATAGAAAAAGATGATAAGAAATCATCTGATTCTGCTTCTAGAAGTTGCCTTCATGCTGCTTACATACACTGTACCTTCCTTGGACAAATTTCATATAAATGGTCTATTTTCTTTTTAACAACATGTTAAAAACACTGGAGTAATTTTATCATTCCTGACAGGCCTACTTCCTATTACTTTAGAACTGTTTGCCATTCTACTCCGAATTGTAATCAGGTCTTCCTATCTTTCAGAACTTTCTCTTTTCTTTGAGGTACAATTTAGATACAAGGTAAGCGTACCTTGAGTGTCAGTGAGTTCTGACAGATGTATACACCTGTGTAACCCAACCTCCAAGTATGTTTTCATCATCTCAGAAGGTTCCCTTGTACTCCTGTGCACATAATCTGCCACCCCCGCCACCTTCCCACACACTGCCCACAAACACGGTTCTGTTTGCTAGCACTACAGATTAGGTCCGCACGCCCTAACAATCCATATAAATGGTACCATACAGTACGTTCTCTTTGGTGTCAGGCTTCTTTCCCTCAGGACAAAGTACTTATTTCGAGTTACAGAAACTACTATAGTATCAGTAGCTGTTTCTTTTTATTGCTGACTACTGTTCTATCGTATGAATATACAGTTTGTTTACCCATTGTCCTGTTAATGAAAATCTAGGTTGCCTCCAGTTTTTGGCTATTATAAATAAGGTAATTATAAAAATACATATATAAGTAGTTTTGTGGAGAAGTGTTTTCATTTTTCTTTGATAATACCTGAGCATGAAAAATACCTAGGCATGATGGGTCACGAGATACATGCATGCTTAACTTCATAAAAATGGTCAAACTGCTTGGCATATCTGACACTCCTATCAGTGATTGGTATTTAATAATTCCTGTTTGCCACATCCTTGCTAAAATGAAGTTTTCTCAGTCTTTTTGAAAAACTTATTTTGTTGTTCATTTATAGTTGTCCCACCTTCAGCCTTTTTTAAAAATTTCAGCCAATCTACTGGGTGTTATCTCATAGCAGTTTAATTTGTGTTTCCTGTTGAACTTTATTTTCATTTTCTTATTGGCCACCCACTTGCCTTTCTGTGAAATGTCTATCCAAGCCCTTTTCTCATTTAAAAAAATTGTTTTCTTATTTTTGAATGGTAAGATTTTAGATATAAGTGTTTATGAAATGTACACATTACAAATATCTTCTACCAATCTGTAGCCACCTTCTCATTTCTTAATGATGTCTTGTGATAAGCAGAAGTTTTTAATTTCGTGGAAGTCCTTGCTATCCCTTTAAAGTACAATTGACATGGAAATTATATAAAGTGCAATCACAATGTGATAACCATTTGTCATGTCCGGAAGAATGCACAAGGAGGCCCAAAGGGTTTTCAGTAAGAGACCTCGATCTGTTGCTGCTTTCTGATGCAGGGTTTCCTCCACCACTCTGACCTGACTAAATGGCTGTCCATTTTTAAGTCTTTTCCCCCCTGACTTTTAAGAACATTTTGAATGATTCTCTGGCTTCTAATAGTTTAGTAGTACTATCTTTTTTATGCTACCAAATTGAGGTTTATCTTGACTCCTTTTTTCAAAGTCAACAAAATGGGTATTAATAAGGAACAGACACTCGATATACTTTCCAGATTGCCAAAAGCTAACAGGTCCTTTGTGGATGTGATTCTTAACCTATTTAACAGTAGATCCCTGTCAGGGGATCTACTTTTATAGGCTTCTATTACTGGATTCCTTAAACCTGGCAGCCATCAGGTGAAATCCTGACTGAGCACACTGTGCCTACACATTAGCATTTGTCTTTGTCTTTTGTGGATCATGATGGAACACCAGTCAGTGAGTAAATGTGGTGAAAAAGGATCCACAATCTTTATCAGGCAGTGAGGAATGAACTGAATACTGAAATTTAAACTGGTAATAAATGGTGCTGCCTAGACTTTATTATTTAAAACAATATATTGTCCAGCTGTTAACTTATTCAAACCTTAAATCAAACAAGAGCTTACAACATCTCTAATGTGGTACCTTCTCAGGGAGAATGGACTGGAAAATGCATTGTCAACTGACACTTTTCTCTCTGCTACTTAAAATATTACTATTTTTATGGGCTTTTACACATTTATAGATTTTTATCAACATACTTATATTTTCAAACTGGGCTAGCAACATCTGGCTCACTACAGTGTTATGAAGATCATTTACAGCAATAATAAAACTTCATGTAGATTTGATTTTCAGAATTATAAACAATGGGATTTATTATACAGAAAGGCTGTGAAAAGATAACTAAGAACAATTCAATTTCCATTGCTTCCAGATATTCCTTCAAATTCTTATTTTGAGCTCAAACAATTTCTATCCCTTAAAATTAACACTATCTTAATACAATCTTCTTTAATGGACATGCTATTCCAGAATGATCCAAGTCCCTAAATTTTTCTTGGAATTACTTTTTTCAACTAGACCAATAAGACAATTTCAAAAATTTGTTACCCCACATGTTACCATTAAAAAACAAAAACAAAAACTTTTTGAAAAGCAAAACTATAAGTTCAGACTGAAATCTAGGGACCTCTCGCGTACACACCAAATTTCTTTAAGATAAGCACGGCAGTGGCATAGCAGCTCTCAAAACATCAATGCAGGAAATAGTTTTGAGAAAAGTTTAAAGAGCCAACTATCAGTTTTACAGTAAATGCTTTATAATGTTTCTTCTAATTAGGAATAGTTGTTACATTCATTTTTGAAAATATACTCTACAGGAAATTTAATTAAAACATAAATATATTAACATTTAAAAAACTGAAACAATTGGAACATATCAACTGTGTCTGTAAGTAGTGATTTACGTGGTGAGTGTTAATGATGTAATTGGTCCACTAAGGGACCCTTTTTCCTTTTTTAAGAAAATATAAGATACTTGCTAATATATCATTAATGTTGAAGATTGTAGTCATCTAAAAAAAACACACACACAAAATGTGCATCCAAAAAAAATAATCTGTATGCTTTTGGACTAAAGAGGATGGCAATATTAATAATTCCCCCTAAGTCAAGCTTCCTCTTGATAGCTGAACTTACCTTTGACCTACTCATATTATAATTTTTTTACAAACAGCTATTTTCTTTCTTTGCTTATCCCTTGGAGGCCTAAAATAAGACTGCATTAAATCATGAAAGAATTATATTTTATAAAAGCAAGCATCAGGCAAAATGCCTGAATAAAAACGGTCACTCCCATGTGTTCATTCTTATGGCTATTCATACTTCCATACCCTCATCTGTCCTGTCCTATTAAGTAAAAAGCAAACCTGAAGAAGTTTTCTGAACAATCTTTTTGTATTCAACCAAATATTATTTGTGAAATGGTCAAGATGGGATGTGATTTAAGTAGGTACAGTGTTAACCAGGTCATTCCCTAACTGCTCACTGTGCTGGCTTGCTTCGGCCATTATTCCGTAAACACTCTCTCTGTAAGGTTAAAAGTAGGTGTTCTACTGTTTGAGTCTCATAGCACTTGGTTTCATTCATAAACAGAATGTAAATGTACCTTACACAGTTCTTATATCGTTCTCAAAGAAGCAGTAAATTAATTGAAACCTCCTTGTTTTAAACATAGAATGAGCCCTGCTCTCCAGCAACACTACACAAGGTGAAACAGCTACAAAGCACCAGAGTGATCGCGGCACCGACATGTTCAGAGAAAGGCGTATGTTATGTACTTGCAAGCACAAGGTCGCTGAGGATTTTGATTCTCCCCCTTCTAGCAAAAAACTACTTAAAAATATAATTACTTAGGAGTGACAACTTTTTGCTTTCTTACTCTCTTATTTATTCCTAATCATTTTCCCAAATATGACAATAAATCTTTTTCAAAAGGCCAAGAATTTCTAATTGTTAGACTATTAATATTGAGGTTACCAAGCATTTAGTCAAGATAGCAAAAATTTAAACATGATCACACTAACTATAAACTTGGCTCAGAGCACCAGTGACCTCATATTGGACTGTGGGCACTGCAGGGGAGGAAAGGAGAAGAGAAAAACTATACACCACAACGCTAAATGCAGCAAATTAGATTCTTCTTTGACAAGAGTCTTTAAAAAACTCCAAAAACCTTACTTTAGTGTACTTTAGGTACACTAAATAATTTTCTTATGGAAGAATCAGCATGTCCAGCTTTTACAAGTGCTATGAAAATTGCTGTAATTAAAGAGAGAGGCACACTACTAAAGCCGTGGATAGTTCATGACCCTAAGCTAGGACAGTGATGGGTATTTATGAGAATAACACATAAAAGTCAACATCAGTGCTAAAAGTTGGAATATTAATAGAGCAACAGCCACATGAAGACCTATTTCTAAGTTGCGTCTTTATTTTATCTTAAAGCACAGAACATTGACTCTATTAAGAATCTCTATCCAAGATCAACTTTATAAGGCAAACACTGTATGAAACATAACATACAGTTTTAGTACATCCCCACCATAAGGTTTTATAGAGCAGCTGCTATGTGCTGGGTATTGCCAAGGCACTGGAGTCAAAATTCTGTCAGTACTCCTCATGCTCACTCAGATGGCTACTATCAAAAAAAGCAAACAAACAGAATATAACAAGTGTTGGCAAGGATGTACAGAAACCAGCACCCTTATGCACTATTGGTGAGAATGTAAAATGGTGCAGCCATATGAAAAACAGTGTGGCAGTTCCTCAAAAAATTAAAAGTAGAATTACCTTCTGACCTAGTGATCCTATTCATGGGCATATGTCCCAAAGAACTGAAAGCAGGATCTCAAAGAGACATTTGCACCCTCATGTTCATAGCAGCATCATTTACAGGAGCTAAAGGAGGAAGCAACCCAAGTGTCCACCAATGAATGAGTGAATAAACAAATGTGGTACATAAATACGATGTACCACATCGTATTAAAAAAAGAAAACTCGAACACATATCATAACATGGATGAACCCTAAAGACATGATACTAAGTGAAATAAGCCAGTCAAAAAGAGACAACTATTGTACTCATATAAGGTACCTAGAGCAGTCAGATTTATAGAAACAATGTAGAACAGTGGTTGCCTAGAATTTGGAAGGAAGGGAAAATGGTGAATTGTTTACTGGGTATAAAGTTTCAGTTTTGCAAAATGAAAACATTCTGGAGATTGGTTATACAAGATGAATATACTTAACACTACTGACACATGTAATTAAAATGGTAGGGATGATAAATTTTGTGTTATTTGCATTTTACAATGAAAACTTTTTAAAAATTAAAAAAGTGAATCCTGGGTGGAGAGGAAAGAGGCAGAAATTACATAAATTCTTTGCATGTGATAGTACTCAATACATATTAATTACATTAAATTCCTAATGATATGCTGAAATAAGATCCAAAAGTTTTACACAGTTCCTTCAGAGAACAGCAGAGGTTCAATGTTCAAGTCAAAAAGAAATGTAAAGTTCATTTCTTACACCCAGAAATAAGAAGTCCACTCCCTTAGCACCTCAGGCAAAGGGCCACTAACTCATTTGAACATCTGTACTTCTTAGTGAAGTAGATGTGTACTGCTTCCCTTCTGGGTCTGGTCTGCCTGTCAGAAAGTTTTTCCTTATTGTTGAACCCAAATCTGCCTCCTAGTAACTTCCAATCATTGATCTTGGTTCTGAGCTTAGGAGCTCAGAGAAGACATAAATGACCTTCTTCTTTCGTATGAACGCCTTCCAGTATAAAGCGGTCTGGGACAATGCCACAATACATACCATAGTCTCTAGTTTCTCTGCCAGTAACTCTGTCACTTCATTGCCCTGAAGGATGGGCATAGGACCCATGTAATTTTAAGTCACTCTCTCTTTAAGCAAAGTTTAAAATGTTCTGATTAGAAATTTTCAGAGGAATGACAATTCATTTAAATCACTTATAATTTTAGGTTTTATTTCTATTTGAAAATGCAAGCATTTAATTTAGTAACGGAAAGAGTTTTACTTCTGGAATCACTGCAGTCAGACCCTGAAACTCCATCTGGCTCCTTTGGCCTTTCCCCTGAGTAGCCCTCACATGTCCAACAAACGCAGTTAGCGCTCACCTTGTTATCTTATCAGTAGCTCTTTATTTAATTTTGACTCCTGTTGGGGATTTTAGCTGTTCAGCACTTACTCGATGTAAAGGGATTTAAAATGTTTTTCATCGCTGTGATAGCTGCATAAACACGAACTAATTAACACTAGGCACTAGCTAGCAGCAAATACAAAATTCCTGAAGTACTCTAATTACTTATGTTATCTCTAAGGATATCACTTGTGCTTAAGTACTGGTGAAAGTTTATTTCAGGAAATAAGAAAAATAACAACATCGTGTTTTAAAAATTATACTCATAGGCCAGGCTAGGCTCCCTAAATTATACTGAAAGGCTATATCCTGCACTGAAATAATTGTAAACTTTTTTTGAAAAGTCTGGGTTTAAGTACTTAATTGAAAAATTTATTAGCTTCTGAAAGGGTTAGTATTCAGCCGAAAAGGGAAAAGAAAATGAATAAGCTAAATTAAATGTGATCAAGTTTTTGACAAAGTGTAGAATAAATGAGCATCTAATTGCCTTGCACTTAGTAAACAAATTGAAATGAGCAAGTTGTTTTTACTCTGTATCTTTTGTTTAGCAAATGAAATCATACAACTAAGTTTGATATTTCTCAAAACTTTTCCAGTATATTTTACTTTTTATGAGATTCAGTTAAGCAATTTTCTTTATCTGAGTTTAACAGTTCAGCAATAATTAAGGTTCCTTTAAGGGGTTTCCACCATTAACATTCAATAATTATTTCTAAACAAAAACAGGGACACATTTATCATTTCCCCCAGCATTTAGACAAGGTAAATATTACCTCTCAAAACACACTTCATAATATTTAACCAGATGTTCATCTTTTTATGGCTATGAATTGTGTGATTTTTTGTTGATTTATTTTAATTGTTCTTCAAGTACAGTTTTCTGCCTTTTTCCCCCACCCCAGCCCATCTGCCCAGCCCTCCCCACCTCCTCCCCTTTACTTGTTCCTGTAGATGTTCATTTTTAATATTAGGTAAATTGTAATGTAGGAGAATTATCATTATCCTTTTAGTTCTTTTTAATTTTTAGTTTTACATGATTTTATTTTGTTTATTGAATTTATGGGGTGACATTGGTTAATGAAATTATATGGGCTTCAAGTACACAGTCCTATAAT
This sequence comes from Anoura caudifer, assembly GCA_004027475.1. Lineage (NCBI taxonomy): Eukaryota > Metazoa > Chordata > Mammalia > Chiroptera > Phyllostomidae > Anoura > Anoura caudifer. The sequence goes on from PVKU01002451.1 coordinate 143,663, forward strand.
ACATCATCTTATATTTGTATTGTGTTCACCACCCCAAGTCAAGTCTCCTTCCATCACCATTTTCCAATACATTTTATTTTAAAAAAAGGAAGATCTATGTATCTACTTGAATGGCTACAACTACATTTCCATTTTGATTTCCCAATACTATAAAATGTTAATTTTCATAAAGAGATAAGCAAATAATTTCCTTTATGAAAGATCTGTGATCTTCCCCAAATTAAGCTGTCAATTCCTTTCATTCTCAACCCAGAAAACAAGGATCTTCTCTTCTGTTAGAATTCTTTCCACTATATGCAATACATCAAAACATGTACACAATACTGTTTTTTGGGAAGGAGAGTGATTTTTGAATACTTCCAATTTCTTCTGGGAATTTCATTATTAATGGAGTCTGTTTGAGACTAAACTTACAAATGAAATGCCTTAACATCATACACACACACACACACACACACACAAGCACACATGTATACATATACACACACAAAGGGTCTGGCAGAAGTAATGCCACTGAGTGTGGTTGGTAGGATACGTGAATGTCTCACCGGAGATGGACAGCAATTTGAACATTTTACCATATGAACATGTCATATGGTGTGCTTGAGTGTGACATTATTATGTTACAGAATTACATGCTTATGAGTGTGTATAAAATATTTTTATATAATAACAAAGGGGTTTTATTTGTGCTGGACCCTGTATATTCATTCATGTATATACATGTGATTTAATTAGAATTGAGATGCTAGAATGAATATTCTGATATATGTAGCAAAACTTTGATTCTATTTTCTCTTGCACTGAAAACAATCTAACATTTCCGTTGTGGATTTGGAAGTCCATAAAATGCTTTGTGAGTCTCCTGATAACATACAGTATCGCTGTTTTCAGAATCACAAAATAAAGGAGAAGAGCAGAGGTGTCAATATCTTAGCAAAGCCCAGAGTTCTTGCTGAACAAGTAAAGCTAATGTCAGGCAGCAACATGACTCTCTTTTTACTGACATATATGACGGACAACAAATAGGCCAGGGTTTCACAAGAAATTGCTCGTAACAATACAGATTCAGATTCATCAGCGAATCCCTGTTCAAGGACCTTGAAAGACTCATAATATGAACATTAGTGGAGAGTGTTCTCGTGTAAGTAATCCCTTTAAAGTGAATGATCACAAAGGACCTGAAGATTGAGATCTCAGGGTTTATTAGAAAAGCCATTTTGAGGAATAAAAACTAGAACTTGTAACAAATGCTGAGGAGTTGTAGATTTAATTCTGTTGGCTGTTGGGAGACATTGAAGAAATATGAGCAAATGAGCGAGGGAGACTGATGTGAACAGACAGTGTTTTAGGAAAATCATTCCATCAACACAGTAAAGGCCAGTGTGAAGACTGAAGAGGGGAAATGGGTTACATTACACCACTGTAAACAAGATTTCTGTAGAGGGCAACACAGTTCATATTTAGGCTTTGTAGGTCACATGGGCAGGATCACAACTGCTCAGCTCTGTCCATAGACAAAATGTAAACAAAGGAACCTAGCTGTGTTCTGTTGAAACTTTCAAACACAGGTGATTCAAAAAACAGGGGCAGGATGGATTTGGTCTATAATAGGCTGTAGTTGACCAACCCCTGTTCTAGGTCAAAAACAAAAACCAGAACTTGTCAGCTACAGTGACAATGAAGATGTAAAGAAATCCATCTTAAAGATTCAAGAAAAAGATCTGGTAGGCCGGTGACTGACTAGATGTAGAGGCAGACCTATAGAAGAAATGAGAGTTTAGGATGACTTCCAGATTTCTAGCTTGGGCACCTAGGTGGGTAAGGACATAGTCCCTGTGAGAGAGAATCTGGGACGTGGAGGAATTTTGGTAAGGATGGTGTTAATTTCTGTTTCGTATGTGTTGAATATGAAGTTCCTGTGGGACATCTAACTGAGTCAATTTTAAAGTGGGAAGGGAATAAAGTAGGAACAGAAAAGTACAGCGTGCTTTTCCAGCTCCATACCTATCAAGCACCGCATTTTGTCAATCCTTCCTTATAAAACTCTGAAATTCCTTTCCTTCTTCCCCACGCCTTCTTCGCCTTTATGACCTGTATGACCTGGACATCAAGCATCGGGCCCTCTAATGCATCGCCCACACTACGGCCAAGGGAACCATTCTAAAATGTAAATCTAATCATGCTCCGACCCTGCCCTCCAGGCTTAAAACTGTTCAGTGGCTCCCCAACAACACATAAGCCCTTTTACTATCTGCCTTCTATTGTACTTGCTGTTGACAAGTAGTAACAAGCAATCACAGTAGGTCCCCTTTGCCTTTGTATGGTGCATACTGTTACCTTCAGCTAAAACAAAACTGCTTCAGATAAAAACTTGTAGAAACTATGTCAAAATATAGTTTTGTTAACAATTTTATATAGGCTATGAAAACTTTTTTCCATTTTTTTAATCTGTTTTCTAAGATGTCCTTAATGAGTACATATTACTTTTTCTTAATGAAAAGGAAGATCATTAAAACACATACAAGAACAACAAACTCCCTTTTCTGCCAACTCCATCTGATCAGTTCTTGGGGAGCCTTCGTCTTCACGTCTATCACCCCCCAAGGACTCTTCCTGAGCCCTGCAGTCATTCCTCCCCTGTCTGGCTCCTGCTGCTGGGCCTCCTGAGCACCCTGCAGAGTTCAGTTCTCTGCCTGACACACTAGGCCACTTGTTCCCACCACGATGACTCCCAGAAACAGGGTTGGAAATCTGGCTCTGGAGAAGACAAGCCTGAAGGGCTGTGTCCCTGGCAAGCAGCTTATCCGCAGAAGTTTCCTCTCAAAGAGGTTAGGTCTAAGGGAGTTTATAATTTGCAGTCTTCTGGCCACAGATGGTCGTGCTTAGGCAGTTAGCACGCTCCTTACAAGAAGTGTCAGGAATCCTCTCTGATTGCATCCTCTTGGGCACTCGATCCGTTGCCATTTCTTCTTTCACAACCAACTTTTCCCTATCTTCCTTTCTATGTTCTTTTCAAGTACTTTAATCTCTCCCTGTATAACTGCCCAAGATTCCTAACCAATCTTTCTGCCGCCAGTCTTCCTCCACTGTATTCTATCTTAATAATGCAGTACTCAGAAACCTTAAATAGACCTCTGAAGGAAGCTGAAACAGCCCGCCTCAAGCTCTCCACACCCCAGCCCAGCCGTTCTTTTCCCAGTATTTGCCCATGGAGATAGTTGGGCCTCTCCCAGTTCCCTCACCAGGTCTCATGTTTTCTAGCTTCTGGGTACTTTTTCATACACTTTTCAAAAAGAAATAACCTCCTTCTACCTGTCTTGATCCTACTCAGTTTTTAAGGGCCACCTTGAACGTTGCCTGCTCTGTTACACTTTCCTTGCTCACAAAAGCCAACCTGAATTCCTTTAATACTGCCTATATCATACACACTTGTTCCTCAGCCTCTGTCCCCTGCCCCATCCCATGCTCCCTTACACTGCAGCTTTTGTACCCTCATTTTCTTCATTCTTGGAATCTTCACAAGAGGTCACCATTACTCAATGTACAGAGGATGAATAGTGAATGAATGTTTCTTCTGAAAACAAATATTTTAAGAACCAAGACTTTGTCCTCACATCTCTGTGCACCCAATGTATTTAAGGGTCTAACGAAACTTGGTAACAGATACAAGTGCTTTATGTATTCACTCTCTCAATAAACATTTCTTGAGCATCTAGACTATGTCAGGCACAGAGTTTCAGAATTAACAAAGAGGACTGGATTAAAATTATAAAAATGGTCTGTGACATAAGGAAAAATGTATAGATTTGGTCTATGCCCCTGGTTCCTGACACAGAGTTCCTAAAACCCTAGTAATTTCCTGAGTTAGGGGGTGACAGGAGTTCCTTACCCATAACTTCTAAATTCCTTGGAATTTCCTGGGTGATAGGAACATCTTCTGTTCTAAAGAGATGACTTCTGGTGGGCTAACTAGACAGTTTCAGGATAGGGGCTGGTTACCAGAGAGACCAAGCCATCAAGAGAAGCTGGGAACTGTCAGGTCTCCCATCACTCCATTCTCTGGAGAGGTGAGAGGAGCTAGAGATTGAGTTACTAATTGGTAATGAGCATGTAATGAGCCTCCACGAAAACCCCTAAACTATGGGGTTTGGAGAGCTTCTGGGTTGGTGAAACATCCATGTGCTGGGTCAGTGGTGCAGCCTAAACTCCATCGGCACCCTTGCAGATTCAATGCTGTGTACACATCACCTGGCGGTGCATTTGTGTCCTTTATAAATTCCTTTCTAATGAACCAGTAAACAAAAGTGTTTCCCTGAGTTTTTGAGCCATTTTGGCAAATTATCTAAATGAGGAGGTTGTGGGAACTCCCAGATCTGCAGCCAAGTTAGATTGAAGTGCGAGTAACCTGGGAACCCACTACATACTTGCAACTAGCATCTTAAGTGAAGGGGTAGTCTTGTGGGACTTCAGGGTAAAAAAAGCTACAGTATAGAGAAGTATGGATGGGGCAGAGGACAGAAGTTAGGGTGTAACTTAGGGAGAAGTTAGGCATGAAACCTATGGGGTGTGTGCTAATTCTGGGTATCAAGTATCAGAGTGAAATGAAATTAAATTAAATTGTGGGACACCTAGTTGGTGCCTGTGCAGAATGACTTAGCTTAGACAACCAACACATTTGGTGTCATGAGTGCTGTGAGTAGACAAATAGTTATTTTCTTTTATGGTACAAACTTGCATTGTTTCAAAAGATTCTTTTTCTATTTAAAGAGATAGCTTAGACAGTTTCTTAGTTCCTCTTGAGTCAAGTTTTCTTAATATATGATTCATCATTTTTCATAAATAGTCTAAGTATATATGACGACATTCAAACCTGAGTATAAAAGTCATTCTAAATCCAAACATACACAATTTTTCAAATTTGGTCAATTTAGATTACCATACTTCTTTCTGTTCCCTTTCTTTGAGGCAAAAAACCATGAGCTTACTAGGTTATTTTAAGATTCAAAGTTATAAATTTCAGCTTTAATACTTATGGGGAAATGGGCTTTCCAGAACACTTGTAAGTGAAGAGGCAGAGGACACCTGGGTATTAACTCTGCTCTCTCCCTCTGGATGAGAAAGTGTCCTTTCTGACACTGAGTTGGGTTCAAGGACCAGAAAAGTCTGGTAATTATAAACATTCCCTTAAAAAGAAGCCTGCAGACTGTCAGTGCAAGTTCTTCTGGAATAATGAAAACTGAATAGCCCACAGATTGTTACTTATTTTAGAAGAGTGGTTATTAAAGGATAGTGACATGGCAAGAAATGAACTTTCCTGATTCAGGGAGCCCATCTTGCACGTACACTGTTATTAACAACTGCTGACCCCTCCTAGGGGCCACAGTGGCTCAGAGAAGCCATGCTGAGATCTACTGCTGCATCTGTGTCTGCCATGACTTTACTTCTAGTAACATGCCGGATTTTTGGCTAATGAGACTGGGAATGAAAGCTAAAAGGCACACATGCATATGTGTACATGTCTGTATAGTCTCCTCTTGCCAATCTATAATGTACCCAAAACAGTGTACTTAGAGAAAAACTAAGATAGCAGAGGCGATCTAAACATGTTTTTTGCTAATTAGTGAAGAACAAATCAATTATGTGATCAGTGTTATTTGTGAAGAATACTTATTTGATTAGTTGAGGAGAGTCATTCTATTTAAGCCGGGAGAGCTCTTGATCAGGAAAAAATATGTAGATAATTCAAGAATCCCTGGGAAAAATGCCATGTTAGTAAGGTGCTTTTAATGTAAGTGATAATTCAACATTTTAGAAATGATACCTCAAAAGACAGAAAAGGTTAAAAATGTTTTCCAAAGGAAATACTATTAAAAGTCTCCAACTTCAGAAATACTTTGAAAGGAGAGGAGTTTCCAAAACCAGTAACAAGTACTTTAGATTTCATATTTTGGAACAAGTTCAGCAAAATTACACACTGAACTAATGAATTGCAAAGTTGCAAAACTCTAAGAAAGATCCCTGTGAGCTGCTTTCGTCCTGTTTGTTCGTTTGCTTTTTAGGTTTGCTCTTAAAGAGTTAGGACCCACTCTCCTGAAAGAGTTGTTTCCCACTCTTTTGGGAAAAAAACAGCGGGAAACAGGTTTCATTATACCTGGACTCCTTGGCTTCCAACAAGCCATTTTTCTATATAATAAGAGATAACACTAATCCTAAATATAAAACACCAACTTCACCGAAATCTTTTCTGACTGTCTTATGAAAAAGAGACTGTTTTATCTTCTCATGCTTTTTGACACCAAATTTGGCACTTTAGCAGCCAAAGTAGGCGATGGAGTCCCATTAAAAACTTAATCAGTGTAAAAAATTCTTTTTAGAAGTTAACTAACATAAAGTATGCTATTGAAGATTTTAACATCTTTAAGCCTCAGTCCCCAAAACTGAAAATATAGTTACCTATGATAAAGATTACAATAGTGCCATTTCACACCAAAGGTGTTAGATTTCTGCTTGAAATAAAGTGAGCCCCGCATATATCTCCTTCTGTGCAATAAACAAACAAACAAACAAACTTGCAAACCTTGAAGGCTAAACCTCACTCCAGAAATGCAAAAGGAGGGCTAATTTTTTGAGGGTTTCTCAAGAGCACCTGGAAAAGTCTTGTGCTCGAATGACTTGTGAGGCACAGTTACGCACATCCACAATGTCCTACTACAGACACGAGTATTTGTTTGTAACCTTTGGTGAGTAAGAAGTGGCAAGCACAAAAGCCATCTTTTTAAAGTTTTCCTAGTGAATGGAAAATCTCAGTTTCTCATTTATGTAAACCAGTCCTGTAACTCAGATAAATACAACCTTTTTTTAGAACAGAAGCATTACAGCAGCCTTGCTTTTCCTCGGCTAAACTTAGAGGATTCGATGATGGGCACATTTTCTGGACTCCACCTTCTGCAAACAAATTTTAAAGTACTGAAAAGCAACCAAGGCTTTACATCACAGAATAACAGACTTAAGAAAGAAGACTGGAGGAATGTTACAAACAGTACTGTTAGCCTGCTGGGTAATTTTAAACAGTAAGATTTATTGTCTACTCTAGTCTAAATTTTAAACCATGGATTTTGTCAAAGGTTAGTACTAACTCACTTTAAATTGAGCTTGATGTGAATGGGCCAACTCACTCCTAACCACATACTAAAAGTAGGAAAATGATTTGGCTTTTTTTTAAAGGTCACATGCGTGGGACCTCAGCAAACAGCATTATTATTGAAGGAAAGAAACTCCATGTGGTTGCAAGAATGGCAAAGACATCTTCACAGAGGAAACTCTTGATTAGCAAGCGAATGAAAGTAAAAACATAACAGTTAAGTGAAATCTAAAAATAGAACGTATCAAATAAGGCTCTGCAAAGTCCCAGCAAACAATCAGCGCTATTTGAGATTCACCTCTTTTCTCTTTCCTGTTCTTTGGCTTCTAGAGCCACCAACAAACTAGGTCACTGCAGAAGGGCGAGCTTATCAACACTCTGAAAAACTTGGGGCCTCAGCAATATCTGAACCTAATTGCAAGCCATTTGCTGGAGGTTCACTAGATACCAATATTATCTATAAATTGGTAAGAATAGTATAGTCTTGGCCAGCTGCTTTTGGTGTGATAATTAACTACCTATTTGACTATAGTATTCAAATATTTGTTAAACTGAATGTGGGATAAAATTTGCAAATTAGTTTACTTCTCCATTGAATATTTTCTTTTTGAGTTAAGCAATTTAATGTCTATCTATATTATCATTAAAATTACACCAGTAAGTTTTAAATCTCTGGGCTTGATTGCCCACATTTCAACAGTCCCCCAAATTAAGATAGGCTCACTAAGGAACAAGAGATACAGAAGCAACTTATATCGTGACAAAACAAGTCTTTTTTTCCTTAGGCAAGAATACAGAGGTGTCCCTCATAAAAATAAACCCCATAATATAAATGTATCCTGTAAAACAAGTCACCAAAGAAGTCCGATCAATTTTGCTAGAGGCTATAATTCCATAGACCTTTAAAGAAAAAAAATCATTGGAAGATACTGGATCTTCCAGCCAATGAAAGGATATTAATATAAAATTTAAGTTATACCAAATATTTGACCATCAAATTGTGGCAAACTAGTCCTTCCAATAGAAATGAATCTACATTACCTATATTTAGCAAGATATCACAGAGAAATATACAGCTATTTCCACTGCTAATTTACATAATGGAAAGTGGAAAAGTTTGCTGTTTCCATATCCCAAGCCAAAGTATATAATTATTTTTGCCAAACGTTCCGCAATCTACAGTTTGAATGAATGCACGGCATACCCGTAGCCAGGATTACCTTCTGTTTTATGGGCAGCATGTAATGGGAAGGAGGAACACAGATTTAGCCTATAATCCTCTATATATGTGATTTAGACTTTTACTTCACATAGAAAATAACTGTTCATTTATATAGCAACTTTTTGAAAAGAAAATTTTTCAATTATAATGTTGGGTGATGTTTACTATTTAAAGATACTATGTACTCACTGAAGAAGTTGGGTGGAGGAGCTTATTGTTAGAAAAGTTACTATTATGTGCCTGAAAGTGTAGCTTTTAATTTATCAAATAAAATTACACTTGTAAATATAAAAACCGTAAGAAGGCACACATTTATTATAATGTACTCCACTGCTGTTTAGTTAATCCAGATTTTAAAAGATGTGTCTGTGGATGGTTAAGAGGGGACCTTCACAGGCTCCAGAAACCATCAGTTACTCTGGAGGTGGGAGCCAGGGAACTCCCAGCATTGCAAACTCTTTTCCTGTTCTACAGCTGAATCCAAGGACAATCTTTAGAAACAATTCTTGCTTCACCGAATATGAAACTTTCTTTTGGAGATGGCTCAGGGGAAAGGATTAAGAGCTTAGGTGTACACAAGTCTAAAGAAACAGCATAGGATAAGCACATGAATGGGAAATTTGGGGCCCTAGGTATAGAACACATATGTGTCCTTGACATTTACAAAGAAACACTTTAGTTTCAATCAAAACAAACAGCAGAGAATACAGGAAAGGACATACATCATTAAAAATCTAGTTAAGATAAGTGCTTGAAAATCTCTCTCCATTTTCCTTCTGAATGTGTCACTGAACTGAGCATCACCTTTTGGCCAGGCTGAGAAGAGTGATTATCATCTAGCCTAACTTAGAATGAAAGGCGTTTCATAGAACTCCAAAACCCAAATTATAAACATGAGGTTAAAACAAAATATGAAATTACTCCAGATCTTTTGTAGGGTCCCAGCAAAGTACGTCAAAGCTCCCTTGGTTAAAAAAAAAAGAGAAAAAGAAAAAAAGTTCCTTTTGTGTTTATGATATGCAGAAGAATACAGAGTTAGTATGAGGAGACATAATATCAGAACTTTACAGAAGAGTTCATTTAAAGTTTGAATCAGAAAAGAGCAGAGTTTTGTTGCTGGTTACAAAGACGACAAAACAAATTGTACTTACTACTCTTTTACACAAACAGATGTAATTTGATAAATGTTGAAATTTTTCAAAGAATTAATTTGGTTTTATTTTCTTTAGAATGTAAATTAATTAATTTATATACTAATGATGAAACATTATTTCTTTTTTCCAAAGCAGGGGGTAGTGCAAATTTTGAGGTTGCTTCAAAAAAAATCTCACAGTTGTTTCCCCCCATCTCATGTTTAGTAATGCTATATAGATTTAGGTAATTGTGATTTACTATTGTTATTTACTAACAAATTAATTTCATTCAGTGTGACTGATCAATAGCATAATGACTCCTGTTGTACCCCAAAGAGTGGTTAAGCTACTTTTACTTCCAATCAGAAGTCCTCGCAAGTATGTTCAAAGTCATTGATAACCTGTGTGCTCTGGGTAAATGATTTAACTTAAATAATAATTAATGTTGACTATATTGATAGACTCAACATTTTTTTCTATACACTCTGTTGGCAAAGATGATAAATAAACTCTTAGAACAAAGCTCTGGGTAAAGACCATAGGAAAAAGAGAATCAAAATTTGAGTATATCACAGAGCTAACAACTTTCAGATAAATACAGGTTGCAAAGAATATATGAACTGAAAGCAAATACCTACAGAAAGCAAAACCAATGGTTGTTTAACATTTAAGAGTAGACAAACTGTGCCATCATTCAACACCAAATCAATCTAACAACCCTTTTATATCACACTGAAAATATCTCTCAAGGTCATTTAAACTGCAGAAGGAGCTCTGATCAGTGAGGTTCAGTTGGTTGGGCATCATACTGCAAAGCAAAGGGTTGCCAGTTTGATTCCTGGTTACGGTACATGCCAGGATTGCAGGTTTGTCCCTGGGGGCAGGTATGAAAGGGAACCACTCAACGTTTCTCTCTGGAGACTCTCTTTCTCCTCCCGTCTCCCCTCTCTAAAAATAAATAAATAAAATCTTTAAAAAATATAAAATAAACTACAGAAGGATTTATCTGCAAAGCACACATTGATCAATAAGAGAATCCAATACAGAATATACAGGGAAGCATTTACTTTCCCAACACTGCTGGCAAAGCGATTCAAAGTGTACCTGAAAGTAGTAAAACCTGAAGTAGTAAAAACAAGATATAGGAAAAACTATCTCTGAGAATCTTCAGAACTAAAAGATATAACCTATTTGGTCTTGTTTAAGTATGAGCTGATTTGAAAGTGGTGAGATAAACTTGAATGGAGTTTTCAAATATCCAGAATTAACCTGTATAATACAAAATAATCAGTTGCAAGCATGGAGGTTTACTCTATGCCAGGTACTGTTCTAAGAGCTTTAACTATGCTAACTCATACCCTCACACGAATCTTATATATAGTACTATTTTAAGCTCACTTTAAAAATAAAGCTGGGGGAATTACTTGCCCTAAATTGCTAGATCTCACAGCTAGGCAAAGCCAGATTCATTTAGTTCTAGAGGTTGTGCTACCTGCTCTTAAATCACTAGACAAATGCAATCAGTAGAAGTGGAGTTCTTGCGATGTCTAAAGAAAAGGAATTTCCTGAGACCCGCACGGGAGGATGTGACTCTGTGGAATGGTTTATTGATGATGTACAATTAAGGGGGTTCCCCTTTTGACTTTACTCTACCTTTATCACCATGGAAAAACCCCAATCTTGTTTTCAGTAGGGCCGCAGGAAGGCCACTGCCCAGAGTTTATGCTCCCTACCGAAGGACCATCCAGTTTGCATCTGGCTAGCTCAGTGTGTGTTTCCACCTGGAGTCCACTTCAGACTCCTTCCTTGAACCTGCATGTAGAATTGCATGACCATGGGCCATGAGGCTGCTAGGGTTGTACAGCCATGGAGAGAACAGGTGAGTGCACCATGCGCATGCAGGTCACGAGCAAAAGAGCGAACTCCTTTGTACCCTTTAGGCTATAACCTGGAGCCTTGGGTTTGGGACGGATAATGAGCTTCTCAAAATGACAAATCAGCTTCCCAGGCTGCCAAGGGCTTTGGATGGGTTTACACCCCCTTGTTAGACTGACAGGCGTCTATGGTCCAGTGCCTCATCCTGCACCTCCAAAATGTCTAGTACTGGAGCGGGGAGGCGAGGAGTGTTAATTGCCCTGGTGGAGCAATGCTGTAATCCCCTGGTGTGTGAAAAGCTATAGCTTCCTGGTGAAGTAAACAGGCTACTGTTTCCCAGTTTATTAAGCTTCAACGTCTAGTCTCTTTTGCTCCTCTTCTCAGTATCTAGCAATACACCAACAGTAACACAAGCAGGTCCCAAAGTATGGTTCGCGGAGACGGGGAAAACCCTGAAACCACTTCAAGAGAGTGCACGAGGCAAACACTGTTTTAATAACAATATTAAGATGTGATTTCCTCTTTTCACTGTTTTCATATTTGCACTGATGCTACAAAAGCCACAGTGGGTGAAACTGTAGCAGTAGCAGCTAACTGTGCCAGCAGTCACTGTATTTGTTTGTTACTGCCAGTCATTCAGAATAGAGAATAAAAATTTTTAAAGCCAGTTTCATTTAAGAATATCCTTGATGAAGCAGTAAAAAAATATTAATTTTAGGAAATTTCAACCCTGGAGCAGAATATTTATAGGCCCTGGCTGCCTCCATAGTCACTATTGATCTGGAGCTCTGTTTTGCTTCTGACACAGGATTCCCTATTTCCCTACTGTGAAGAGAATGCACTCACAACATAACAATTAGCATGGCAATTGTAATTCTATAACTCAGGAAATTGTTATTCAGAATTTTAAAAAGTAGTATTTTAACTAAGCAGAAATTAGCAATAATAAATTAGAAAGCTATGAAGGTCAAATGACCAAGAAGCCTATCTGAGTACTCCTGAGTGCTTGAAGAACACAAAATTAAGTGCACTATTCACAAACAGACCGTATTTAAAATGTAAGGCACATACGGATATAAGTACAACATAATGCAGTATATACCACCCATTCAAATCCTTTCCATCCTTAAAAGATCCAGCTGAGGTATAAACTTCTTAAAATCCTAATCACACAGCAGATGCTGAATACATGTTAACTGAAAATCTAAATGACTGAACTGATTTAAATGATTCTCCTTCCTCACACTTGCCATTGAAATTGTTGTCAGGAAATCTCCCACAATCACACACGTGTGCCTTATGCGCAGTGATTTTGGTATTTCATTCATTTTACATACATGCGCACATACACATACTTTTGTGTATGTGTACAAATATTGGTTTTATATATATACTTATTTTTTCCTAGTGGTGTTCCAATAGATCCCAAATTAAATTTCCCAAATTGGTGAAAACCAGTTATCAATTACAGCCTGTTTCCATAGGAAAATTTTCTTCAGTTCTAAATAACATACAGATAAAATTGCAAATATGATCCATTTATACAAAGAGTAAGTACCCTGACATTGAGCCAATAATTCTAAAATTGGAAGTTGACTAAATTTCCTGGCTCTAACATGTAATGTAACAATAAAAGAGTAAAACGTATGAATCTTAAAAGCTATAGGTAAGCTGTTTTTAGAAATCCCAAATCAAGAGAAATCATTTTAAGAGAAATGACATTAATAGCCTCATTACTCCTTTGTAATCAAATTTGTCTTAAATATACAAATACTAAAAAGTACGCTTTAGTTTTGCGCAGTCACTGGCATCATCATCTGCATGATCACAGATTCGACGTTCACTCAGTGAGCTCACGCAGGGTGAGTGTTTACCATATGCCGTGTTAGGTGACCACTGGTTAGCCAGCTGCCTGGCCTTTTACTTGTGCGTATCCTTCTCACTACTTAGTGAGTGGGGAAAAAATAATGTAAATTGAATAGCTACTTACATAATTTAATATGCTTTTATAAACTGATGAGTGGTTTGGAAGCTTTCAGAGGGAAGTACAGGGAAAAGTATGCCAGATTCACATTCAGCTTCACTGGGACTACCTAGGTTGACGGTAACAAAATGATTTTGATCAAGTCATTTAACCTCTAAAAGTTCATCTGTAAAATGAGGAAACTGGACCACAGACAGCTGATAAGGGTCTTCTAAATTTATACTTTCACAATACTATTTAGGTGCTGTGGATATCTGGCATAGGAAGTTTAAGGGGGGCAGAGATTAAACGCTACTTGATGGGGAAACAAAAGTAGTCTAAATGACTCATCCTAGACATTTATAAAAGTATTACGCATTAATCATTTTTTCTTAAATTAACAAATTCAAATAGTAAACTAAACAGTATTCAGAAAGAAACTCTTGAAAGATTCTGAAAATATATTCGAGAATAATCTTATAAGTACATGGTATCTTAAAACAGAAAGAGAAAAATAACTGATGTGATTTTGATAACTACGATTTACTGAATGCTCTCAACTCATCTTACCATACAGTAATCTGATAAAATAGGTATTTTTATTCCTATTTTAAAATGAAAAAGCCAAGGCTCAGATTAAATAATTCATCCAAAGATACTAAATTTAAAAATGGCGCAGTTGGTATTCCAACCTGGGTCTGTGTGACTCCAAAGTAATATTTTTTCCACTATAACAATATAATACATTTTGATTCCTACAAATGAGTCTTTTTTTTTTTTTTTTTTTTTCTTATGGTCAAGTTTCAATTACTAATGGTAATGGGAAAAGGAACAACATGGAAAAATAAATCCTAGACAAACATGGTTTAATAGCTTGTGACATGGAATAAATGCCAGTAAAATGAGTTCTGGGGCTTGGTGAGATTCTGTGTCAGATGGCTTCTCAGGCACCTTCCAAGTCTCAAATTTAAGTATACTCTCAACTCATTAAAGCTAAACAGGTTATCTAATCTGTTTTCCAACTCATTGCAGAAATTTATAACATATATTACATAAGTCAGAGATGAATCACAAAGAGTAAGCATATAATTTTAAAGGGATAATATGGGGAGTCTTCTAAGGATCCAAAGACTTGCTTTTATTTAACTTACTGTTTTCCCTCACTGAGTTTATTTAAAAGGAAAACACTCTGAAAATTCAAAAGGCCTTTTTAACCCTGGCTAATAGTGCTTTCTTAAAGATGGGGAAAAACTGGTTCTGGGGAAGAATATACTACTTTGGTTTTTTATTTCCATGTACTTTACCTGTTCTTAGGCCGAGAGAACACAATGCCACACACACAAACACAACACTTTCTGAAGAAAATTCAATAGGACAAATCCAAAAAAACTGACCAACTGAAAATTTATTCTTGGATAATCAACAGGAAACTGAGAATGATTTCTAAGTATTATACAGAATAAAACTAAAAGCAAAAGACATGAACTAACAGTAGTCTTCTATTATGACTTACTGCAAATAATCGAGTAGCATGGAACAAAATAAAAAAAACCTCTTATTAATTGAAATAATGAATGAAGTATAAAGTCAGAGCTTACTGCTTGGTCATTTAGATTTTCAGATATAAACTTATTCCAAAAAATCTGATCAATCAAGGACATTTATAAGCTACCAGGTACAATTTAAAGCATTAAAGTACAAGTCAAAATGTTGGGGTCATTTATAGAAAATTCCAAACAACTGCAGCAGAATACACATTCTTTTCAAATGCATATGGAACATGCACCAAGATAAGTCATATCCTGGGCAAAAAAAACAAGTCTTAATAAATGTAAAATAAATGAAATCACACGGGATATGTCCTCTGACCACAATAAAATTTAGATATCAGTAACAGATAAATATCTGGAAAATTCCCAAATATTTGGAAAATAAACAGCACACTTCTAAATGACCCATAGGTCAAAGAAGCCACAAGGGAAATTAGGTTATATTTTGATCTCAGTGAAATTGAAAGCATATTTCTATCAGCCCAGGTTCAACCAGAGAAATAGAACCAGTAGAATATGAATATCTCTATCTCTATGTATTTCTCCTAATCTCCCCAAGATTTGGATCAAGCTTTTGAGCAAGCAGGACTTCCAAAAGGGTAAGCTGGAACTCTCCCCGTAGCAGAAGCAGAAACTGCTACCCACAACTGGAATTTCCTCTTCAGGGAAGCCTCAACTCTGCTCCTCAGCCTCTTGACTGACTGAATCAGGCTCCCAGATTATTTTTGGCAATCTGCTTTACTTATAGTCACTGATTATGGACTTTAATCATACCTATAGGATACCTTCACAGCAACACCTATACTAGTATTTGATTAAACAACTAGGGTCTATAGTCTAGGCATATTGACACAGAAGATTGACTATTATAACAACATATTAAAATTGGCACAATGCAGAGAAAGCAGTGCTTGGAGGGAAATTTAGAGCTTTAAATGCTTCCTGTAGAAAAGAGAAAAGTCCAGAATCAAGTATCTAAGCTTCCAGCCTTGAGAAGCTAAACAACAAAACAATAAAGCAGACAAGAAGGAGAAAAAGCAGAAGAGGATAAGGAGAAGGAGCAAATTAAATAGAAAGTCAGTAGACAGAAGGAAGTTGGAGGACTACTTGATTTCTAGACTTACTACTATAGATCATTTAAATAGACATCTTAAGGACTTTTAATGACATATGTGATAATATGGAAAATTCCTGGCTTCAACTTCTCCCTGCTTACCATGCTCCAGATAAAACTTTCTTAGAAGTTGAGAGCTGGATGCACTCTTGAAGGCAGAAGGGCAGTTCAAACCTTTCATTTTCAAAAAAAAGGTACACCCACGGACAAACATCTGAAAAAAATAATGCTGTACAAGGACTAGAACCCTGGTTTTTGAAGCCCCTTCCCAGAGGTCTTCCTACTGCAATATACTGTCTCCAAGTTGCCTTCCAGGTCACTAAAAACCTGCCACACCTAGGCCTTTGCCCCTTAGTAACCACTGGGAAAACTTTATCACCATATCTAACTGCTCACTATCTTACTTCCCAAATTGATCCACAGGCTTAATATATGAAGCATCTTTACGTGAATTAGGAAAACGCCCCTCTTTTGGGGGACCTCCTAGGAAATAAAAGGCACCCATTCCCTGAGGCTAGTGTGGCCCTGCACCAATGAACAAGGCTTGGAGTGGAGCTGCAGACCACTGCACTGCTCGGCTAGGCCCGCTTTCCCGGTCACCATCCGCACAGCTGTTTTCAGTCGCCCTGCTCATTAGCAATCATCTTGTCAAATCCAGAAAATCAGGTAATGGCAATCCTTAAAAATACTCCTTTTACTCATAAGTGAGTAAATTTTGAAGGAAAAAACTTTTAAAACAATATACTAAAACACTTAAGTTGTATCTTAAAACTCTTGGCACACCAAAAGTCAACATTCAAGCAGAATCACAAGGTTAAAAGTAGACAGGAAAACTTTATTACCGCTACTTCATTTTAAAAAGTGACATTTTATGTTTGTTTTGTTTTGTAAGATTTTAAGTGCTATATTAAAAAACACATAGAAGGAAAAAATAAAGCAACATGTTTTCCTAAGCAATAAATGTCATCACCGAATTTTCAGCAGGACATTCATCTTTCTAAAATAAAACAGTTGCCTACACTAGCTAAAGTTGGAAATTTATCTTTAAATTTGTTTCCTTAAGTGAACATGTCCATAATCACATTTGTAGACATATGCTATTTTTGTTTTATGAAGTTAAGTTTTTATTATAAACAGGATGTTCTAAAATATAATGCTTCCATTTTTAGAAATACTCAAAATTAGACAAATTAAATAAAAATAGTAATTAAAATTTTAATTAAAATGCAGAAAATTAGCATAACTATTATCTTAGAAGAGAACATTTCTTTTACTAGCAAAATTCTCCCATAACCCACTTACTCCACTTGAGGTTCTGGCTGTTGGCAGAATAAACCTGCCTCAACACACACCTTCAAAAATACCAATTAACCTCATCTGACTTAACACATTTTACTTGGAATTTCCTATGTATTTAGCATGCTCAGTCTGTCTATGCCATTTGGAACTTTTTAATATATTATGGTCTTAAGTAAGTTCACATGCCCATGTTTCACAGGAACATGATTTAGGCAATAATCGCATCTATACAAAGTACATTCTCTGCAGTCGAGAGGGATGTGGGAGGTGAGAGAACCAGGATGCTCATGAAGGACCACAGTGACTAATTTTCTTTCTAGGTAGGCTTGCCTTGTTTCCCCAAATTGTCCCCATGGAGTTCACCTATTCTGCTTCATTGGTATCATGCCCCTTAAATACATACATCCTCTCAAATACTACTCTGGTTGCCATAAATCCTTAATAACTATTGTCAATTTCCTGACAAATTAATTTTCTCATTTCATTTTGAAATATGCCATCAATGGAAGAAGGTACCAAAAAGTGAGCTCTCCTACGGTTGTTAAATGGCAGGGTCACATTGTACAGCATCAGAGGCATTTTAAACTTTGTGATCATTGGCCATCAATGGCATCCTGCTTCAAAAGTAGTCTCAGGCACATTCTTTCATTTAACCTGACCACATCCCTGTTGAGATGAGGAAACAGGTTCGGAAATGTTGATTTGTTCAGATCTCATTTAGAGTTAATGATGCTGGGATCATAATCTAAGTCTTCATAGGTCACAGCTGTCATTAAGTTTGAGTAAGATTTATTACACAAATAACATTTTTAGCATAGTGCTAGAAATAAAATTTATTTTCATCTTGCTACTAGGTAGATTACTCCTCTCCCTTAACTACCACCTTATTTATTACAGAGATTTGGTATTCATTTTTCAAATAATGAAAAGTAAAATAAACATAACCATCTAATATAATCATCTCACCAAACCCTCCTACTCATATTATTCTTCTCCAAAAATGTAGAAATCCAGTATTCACCCAACCTCAAATCTGTCAAATTGATTTACTCCAGACAAAAGAAAACAGCTGATCTATGTTTATCTGTACACTTGAATTAACATATAAATCAAGGAAAATGAGTTATATCTGCAATTTACTGTTCTGGAAGGTACCTCACAATCTGATCCCAACCTATCTTTCCAGTTTTATTTCCAACTGTATCCCCTCCTCTAGTCATGACAGATTGTTCAAATATACTCTGTACTTGTCTCAGTTTCCTCTCCTGGAAATTCCCTTCCCCACCCATTTCCTCTTATTCAAACTCTACCTCATCTTCAAGGCCTAGTATTAATGCTATCTAGTTTGCATACATGCAGACTTCCTGATCCCTAAAGTCAAAATTAATCCCTCCCTTCTCCATGACACTACTTTATTTTCTCTGAGCCTCTGTTTTATATAGAGTTCATTGTGTACAGATGACTATCTGGTTCAGCCAAGCTCTTTTGTGGCAAGAGTAGTATCTTTCTGTGTCTTTACATCTACTACATGCATATTGCAGATGTTAAAAAAAATGTTTGCTGAATGCAAATTACCTAGCAAACAAAACACTGTCTTAACTGAGGTTTTCATCATATCTTGCCTGGACTCAACTCATTAAAGCAGCCTCCTAGTCAGTCTCCCATACCTATTGTCTTGGCGCCCTCCAATTTATTTTTCATGTTATTACCACAGTGATCCCTCTAAGACAAAAACCTAATCACATCCCTTTCCAGTTTTAAACCTTTATATTGTTTTCCACCCTCTGAAGAACCAAGTCCAGTTTTGAGATATACCACCCAAGGCCCACCTTGATCTGGCCCCAGTCGACTGCTCTAATACTTTCTACCACCATTCCTACAGATGTGCATCCATAGGTACCCAAGTTCCCGCAGTCATCAGGATCTCAAACTCTTACCTATTTCCTTGCATATGTTATTTGCACCCTTGGCCCACTATTCTAATATTTCGTTCTCTATGCTGCATCTCAGGGAAGGTAAAATATGGCAGTTAAGTCAAACATACCTGTAGGGTCGTGCTGGGTATGGCTCTTCTAACCCCCATAATGGAAGGCTGGCCAGCAGACCCCTGGCCAGAAGGAATGTGTATTGCTTTGGAAATGGATTATGACTACCTCCTTGTCACCTTTTTGGGAGCAGCTTCTTGTCCTGTGTGACTGCTTCTTGATCTTTTCTCTCTGCACATACACACTGAGGTAATGTAGTTTAGAACCACATGCAAAACATGTGCCCCCTTTGTCTGGGACCCCTTAAAACAAGTCTTGGACCCAGAGAGGCGCAGTCGTGCTTCGCTGATCTGCTTCCGTTGGAGCTCCCCCTAATGTGAGTAATAAAGGCTAAGTCTGCGCCACCCAGTCCTCCTTGTGGTTTTTTCAGCTTATCCTAAGGAGCAGTTGAGATGCCTGGGCTTGACCTCCTGCATTACAATATCTGAGTTTAAATACTAGACTGTCCATTACTTACACAGTAATCCTGAGTAAGTTAAACTTTGCAAACAATTAAGGGAATATTGGAGAGTTTTCTAGCTTCACCATTCTTCCCTTTCTCTCTTGGCAACACTCTGCTGCTATGCTTTGGTAGACAACTTCAGGGTTTTCCATAAAATACAAAACTAAGAGCCAGCATTAGAAACTAAGCTTTAGGTTCCCTATAGGTAGAAATAATCAACTAACTTCCAAATTTAAAAACCAATAATCTTTTACCTTTCTTTCTAGCTCTTTGTTCACTACATATTAAAATGTGAAATAATAATACAAAGTGTATTGAATTATAAGTAAAAAAATACTTTTTTTACTTATAATAGTTGCCCATCTCAGCAAACATGTACATATAAAATATTTTCATATATTGTTTGCCTCATATATCTTTGGTGAAATATCTGTTCAGATCTTTTGTCCATTTCTTAAATGGGTCCGCTTGTTTTTTATTGTTGAGTTTTAAACAATAGAGTTCTTTAGATATACTGAGTACAAGTCTTTCATCAGATGTGTGATTTGCAAATAATGCTTCCCAGCCTGCTGTTTGTCTTTCCATCCCCTAACGGAAGCTTCTGCAAAGTTTTCAAATTTTGATGAAGTCCAGTTTATCAGTGGACTTTGTGTGTGTGTGTCTAAAACCTCTTTATAAAACCGAAGTCCATACAGATTTTCTCATGTATTTTCTTTTTGAAGTTTTTGAGTTAGTGTTTGTATAAAGTGAGGTATGTGTCAAGGCTCGGTTTTTTGCATACAGACCTCTAGCTGTTCCAGCAGCATTTGTGGAGATGACTATCATTTCTCAAATTGCCTTTGCAATTTTATCAAAAATTAGCTGATAATATTCGTGTGGGTCTGCCTGGACTTTGCATTCTGTTCCATTATCTCTCTATCTTTTAGCCACTTTTTTTTCTCTTTAAGATTTAATAAGCATGTAATGCTCTGGATTTTGGTAAACAGGGCATACTTTAACTAAGTAGCCTTTCTAGTTGAAGGCATCACAGCTCTATATAAGGCTTTCTTTTTGTTCTAATAATCAGAAATGGGAACATAACAACAACAAAAAAAGTTAACTTAAGCAGAACTTAGCTAATGTGAAGCAGAAACAGACATGCGTAGCATGCAATAATACACTGAGGCTGGGCAACTGCTCTGCCGGGGGGTTTTTCCACCTTGAAGAGCCAGATGAGGTGAATCCCTTTGGTATGCTCTATTTCCCTGTCAGATTTATAGCTCTTAGGAGGTTTTACTGTTTGCATTTTGTTTTAACCTGGTTTAGGTGCCAGGCGTTCATCTATATTAAACCTCAGCAGTTACAGTGTTTTAGAAAAGGACGATTCAATGATACATACCATATGAACTTACCTTCTTAAAATGTCAGTTTAAAAACTTCTTAAAAATATCTGAAATTAATTTTCTCTCACATGAATATGACTTTTACGCTTTTTTGTTGGAATAAACAGTAGTCAGTGTTTCGGGAAAAGCACTTTGAGTTAGTAGGAGCTCTTGTACATTGTGAAAGGCTCTAATTCCATAAGGTAAGGGAACTCAAACGTCCTTACATATTATGGCCATAACAACAAAAACCCAACGCAGTGATGCTGCAATTCAACCACTCTTAGGCTGTAACCCCACTCAGGGTGCTAGGTGCTTAATTTTTGTTGCAGGCTGTGCTAAAGTACTATAACAAGTTTTATGCCCCTTTCTTCCTACTGAAAAGTATTGCCATTCACTAGCACAGCATAGAAACAAGGCTAGTTTGGCCAAGAGAAGGACCTTCTCACTTCATCTCTCTAAGCAGGCTGACCATTGTCTTTCACAAACATCTGAGCCTAGCACTGAAAAAGAAAGAAAATCTAGATCCAAACTTGCTTTTCAACCTTATTTATCTTTATTCACCCATGCTCCCAACATATGGGAAATGGTTAAGTAATGTGTATGTTCATCACTAATTAATTTGCTACAAAAACTACATGCAAAGATCTTTCAACGTCTACTAAAATGCAAACACATTGTGTTCCAACATTCTTTCCATACTACACAGCATAGGCTAAAACAATAAAAGGAACAAAACATAAGTTTTAGCCCTGGCTGGTGTGGCTCAGTGGATTGAGCACCAGCTTGTGAACCAAAGAGTTGCTGGTTCAATTCTCAGTCAGGGCACATGCCTGGGTTTCGGGCTAGATCCCCAGTGGGGGGCACACTAGAGGCAACCACACATTGATGTTTCTCTCCCTCTCTTTCTCTCTCCCTCCCCCTCTGTCTAAAAATAAGTAAATAAAAATCTTTTAAAAACCCCATAATTTTTATAACTTCACTAGAATACTGATAAATCCTACTTGAGATTATAGTAATGAGCATAAAACCAAATAATTAAGGCTGGTGAATAATCGTGCTATGTTATCCCAGCCTTCGATTTCCAGGCTACTCTCTGGCAGCAGCAGGATTAGACATTTTCACCGTCTATCACTCTAAATGTACTTTCACAGGCCAGCTACAAGTCTTTTTTTCTAGGTGACTGGGGAAGTACATACAAACTGCACCTAAAACTAAACTAAGACTAGAGTCTGACCAACTAGCAGGAGGATATAAAACACAGCTCCAACACTCTAGTCTTTGTCTGAGGCTTACGAGATATCTTTCTAAAGTCTTTGAAGTCAAGCCAAGGGTTTTCTTTGTGTCTTTAAGGAATTTCAAGTTACTGTCAATATTGTGAACAAATAAGCATATCCTGAAATTTTCTATTAATTTGTAATGATTAATAAAACTAAAAAAGTAAATGCTTGTCTAAAAAGGAAAAGAAATCGGCAGGAAGTCATTATGTAGCTTTCAAAGTTAAGAAAACATTCTTTTTCACAGAATCAGGAAAATCAAATACACATTAAAGAAAAAATCTAACTTCCTATTTGTTGAGTATATATATACCTTTGATCTAATGAATTTCTAGAACAAATTGAAAATACAAATTAAAAAGAATTGATTCAGTACTTAAGTTCATATGCCAATTAATATCTGCCTTTGACCATAAGAAAAGTGCTTTGACCATAAGAAAAAGTAGGAAGAGAAACCTACTCATTATCATATAATGAATTTAAGACTGCTTAAACAAGACAGTCCTTTAGAGAAGCAGCTAAATCAACACCATATATTTCAAAATGGAAATCAGACTAAGTTGACTAAAATTAATAATTAGCAATGCCAGGGAAATGTATTAAGGATCTTTTTTAAAAAGTGAGTAGAAGAAAAGTAAATCAAATATAAAATTATTATGTTAAAAGTCTAGTAAGCCACTGATACACTTCAAAGTATAATGGAAATCCTATTTTAGGTTTAACACTCCCATAAGTGCAGTTAAATAATAAACACATTGAAATCAATATAAATGTAACATGCATTGAATGAACTGATACACATGGTATTGCAATATCTACATAATAAAGACTAAGAAAGGAGGAAAGTCAAATATTACTAACATGTCAAAACTGGCAAAAAGGTAGGAAAGAACTGTAATGAATTTTGTGAGATTCCTCTTCAAAGTATAATTTATACTGTTCTACTTTTTAAAATACAAGCTTAAATAAAGGCAAAGATTCAGTAAGGCTAACAAAACAGAACAGAATCCACTCATTTCTAGAAGATTAATGTGGATGAAATACTACAGTTGTTCTTAAACAGCTATGGAACTTGTAGACAAACTGACTTTGGCTAGGAGAAGGGGCCCTCTCACTTCATCCCCCTAGAACCAAGTGACCATTGTCTTCTACCAATGTCTGAGCCTAGCACTGAAAAAGACAGAAGGTAGATCTAAAATTGCTTTTAACCTTATTTACCCTTATTCACCCATGTTCCCAATATACAGGGAAAGGTTAAATAACATGTATTTTCATGATTAATTGGCTACAAAATCTATGAGCAAATCACATGCCAGACATACTAAATGACATTTTTTTGTTTGTTTGAGGGGACCGGGACTTAGGATATGCATTACGTAAAGGCAAACAAATTTCTAAAATTTGTCTCTGAGTCGTTTGGATAGTTCCTGTTTCTCATAATGTGGTCTGCAAAGGGCTCTCTAATGAGATGATATTTGAGCAAGAAACTGAACGAACACAAGGAATGGTTCTTAAGACAATCTCAGAAAAGAAAGTGTCAAGCCAAGGTAACCCCAAGTACAGCAGTCTGAAAGAATGACCTTGGTGTGTCTATGGGACAGGAAGAAGGACAACATGCCTGGTACAAAGTGAGCAAAAGACTAAAGTTGGTAATACTTGGCCGAAGTGTGTGAGAAAATGGGAGGGTGTGAGGACCAGAGCACAGTGCAAAGGGGTTGTCTTCGCTGCCAGAAGAATGTGGATTCAGATGCAGATAGGTAGATTTAGTCATGGGAAAATGAGGATGTTCTCTCTCTACTTCTGTATTTGTAAGGAAATAAGAAGCCAAGTGATTAGCCAAAAGTGACAAGAGGGTGAAGATGTTGGGTGTTATTAATTCATAGGATTCTCTTCCAGGTACAAGAAAACCAATGAAGAAAGGCATTAGTAATAATGAAGCAGTTATTTATTTCCTCCCTGCCCACGTTCCCACCCTAACGGGAGGCTCTCTAAATGGCCTGCCCTACGCACAGCCCTGCAGGAAACAGCCTTACTGTAGCAGATAGGTTTAGGTTCTGCTACACTCACCAGAAACCCCAAGTAATGTGCTTTAAACAACATGAGGGTTGTTTTATCTCCCATGGAAAAGGCCCAGAGATAGACAATGCAACTGGAATAGTGGTGCCATAAAGTCTTCAAGGACCCGGGCTCCTTCAGCCCTGCCATTCTGCTACCCAGAGCTCTAGCCTGTGTGCCTGGCTGGCAGCAGGAGGAGGAAGGGATCCAGAAGAGCTAGCCCTTTCCTTCTTTCCAATAAAAAAAGGCTGCCTGAAAGTCTAACACACTTCTGTTTCATCTCATCAGCTGGAATTTGGTCACAAGGTCATACTTAGCTACAAAGGAGACTGATGAATGTCTTTTAGCTGAGCAGTCATGAGTCCAGTTAGGAGCTGGGGTTCTTATTACTCAGAAGGGAAGGATAGCTGATGGAAGGACTAGCCACTTCTGTTACATTCACACATCTCATGGCTTCCTAACTCTCCTCCACTATCATTATCCCCTCTGATAACAAAACTAAATCTAAGTTTTGGATACCTAATCTAAGGCAAGCCAATGAGATCTCTCTCCTGAAAATTTAGATTTGGGACACAGAAAGCAAGTCAATTTACTACTAAAGAGTTGAACTACAAGAAGTAGCAGACAAGAGCCCTTCAGAGAAAACAAGATTTTAAAAGATAATAGAACAAATGAACAGAGTAGCAGAAAGTCTGAAGCTGCAGAGGGAGAGAGAAAATGCAAGTTTTTGACAACTTCCTTTCCTCTGGGGCCTGCCTGCAATTTTTTTATCCAGATTTTATGCAACTTCCCTATTCCTTTATATAAAATTTCCTTTACTTGAACCAATTGGAGTGGGTTTCTAGTCCCTACAACCAAAGGACCCTTAAATATCTAATGAAAAAGTAATAACCTAACATTACATGTATATGAAGTGTTTCTGTAGCTTCTGTGAAACTTGTGGAAAATATTCATTGTGTTCCTCTCCATACTGTGTGTAAAGATAATTCTAAGATAGAATTTTCTTTAGAATTTTGTACTTTTTAAAAATGAGATACAATTAAGAATGGATATCCTTCTTTTAAAAATTCAAATAATGGTGATCATGTATCCTTATATATTTCTTTTCATCTTGTCTTCCTGGGAGATGATTAAATTTATTACCTAGTCACAGGTATTTATAGAAATTTCTGGTTAAAGTACAGAGACTGTAGTGGGCTGCATTTACTGCTCCTTCCGGTGAAAGGTTTGCACTTCACCATACGGACATCAGGCTTGGTCACATCACTTGCTCTGGACAATTAAGTGGTAATGTTTGCTACCTCAAAGTAGAAGCTGTGCAAGCCAGCATACGATTCCATGATCACTTTCCCCCTGCCACGCCTCTCAGAAAGAGACCGCTTCTTCACCCTGGGCCCTTGGATGAAGATGATGTGGAGCAGATTCACAGATGCTACCAGAATGTAGTAATTGCCAAGAAAACAAACATTAGTTGTTTTTAAGCCACTGAGATTTGTACCACAGCATAACCTTACCTAGGATGACTAATAAAGGGAGCACTTGAATGAGAAACAATTCAGGATGACTGTTTACGTACAGGGACACTGAGGTATATCAGAATGGACCAGCAGGAAGAACACAGCTGAGGGGAACACAGGGTTCCCATGACAGTGCTGATCACCACCACTTAGCCAGTCATCCAAGCCAGAAACCTCGGAGTCATCTGGAATATATCCTTTTCCTACACGTCTCCTACACCCCATCTATTACCTCCTTAATATCTCTCAGATCCATCCCCACAGACGCTAACCTTCGTTAGACCCTTATGACCTCTCCCTTGGGCTAATGTAATAATCTACTAATTTGTCTTTCTGCTTCAGTCTCTTTCCTTGAATTCAGTGATTTTGAACTGGTGTGCCACAGCAGACACACTGGCATGTCGCAAGAATTGTGAAAGCATACAACACTTGATTATTTAGTCAGGGGCACTGACCTCTTTTCCCTTAGATTGACAAAAAAGAAATGACAACAGCCAACACAACAGCCATCCAGTGTGAATGAATCAAAACTATACCTATTTTTTTTTGTCAGGTCAACAAAAAATATATTTTTCGGTGTGCTGTGGAATTTTAGTAATTAGTTTATGTGCCATGAGATGATAAAGGTTGAATATAGTGGCTCTAATGATTAGACTGGTGGATTAAGTCTGATCCCTCCTCTATACTTACACAGAACAATATTTCCAAAATGATATTACACCTTTGCTGGAAACATTCCATGTGAGGGTCACACTTTAACTGGACACATATGACTTGGCCCTGGCCAACCCCTCTCTAGGCTTCATTAGCTGTGTCAGACCATCACAGGTTCAAGTACTGGCTTTGCCACTACTTGAGAATCATAGAATCTCCTTAAATGAGAGTCACTTAAATGAGAATCATATAATTATGACTTGCTGTGGGGCTTAAACTAGAGAAATAAATTGATTTGGCACATTGTAGAAGAAAATAAATATTTATGGAATAACAAAACAACTGTCTGGCTCCAACACCTATGAATACTTCACAGCCCTTATTTGCTTATAGGCTAGATGAGTTGTTAGACACTATGCAACTTGAGAAGAAATTGAACATTAATCTGAGCATCCTAGCACCAAGCACAGTGCCTGGTACAAAGGAGAAACTCAAATGTGCAAAAGCAAAGTGATATCTGAAAAGGAGTGAAATCCCTGAAATTAGAGGGGAAGGTGACAGAAAAAAAAAAAGGCCAGAAATAGAAAAAATAAACTCACCAACTATAATTTTCTGCCAGGTCCTTGTGTAATTTCATGTGCTTTCAACTTTGTGCTAAACAAAGAACTTTGTGTCTTGGGTGGCTCTTCTTTTCCTCATTTTACCCAAACTATACTTGCCAATTTAATCTATAGATGAAGTCATTAGGAAGACCAGGAAGGCAGGAAAGCAATGAACATCTCAAAACATTTCAACATGACTATATGTTCCAGCATAGAGAGACAACACGTCCTCAAATGTTGAGTAACTTAAAGAATGCCTTTCTGCACATAATCTCAATACTACATGTCAAGTGTTGAATTCCATTCCCTATAAACAACTGATACCGCAAGATCAATAGGATGTAACTCTCAAGGGTAACACAAATCAACACATTCTAAAGAGATGCAAATACCTCTTTTAGTTCTGACAGGAGAATCTCCCACACATGTGCACTTCACTGCTTCCTGTCTGCCCTACAAAAATCTAATTGGAAAAACAGTAGGGTTGTCATATTTCTGAAGCATATAACTGAAATTCAAGAATTTTTTTGTTTTATTTTGAAGGTGATTCCTTGGATATGGATTGAGGTTCTCAATGAATTAACTGAACATTTTTAAAGTGGCATTTTATTTCAAACAGCCCAAGAAATGGTTTTGTCCCAAATATCCAAAATTCTTGCTATAAGGATCCAAAAAGGAGAAAAATGGAAGCTTGACAGAAATGGCAAAAGATGGTATGGTTTATATTATAATTGTTACTATTTCAAAAATTTACACATAATAAAGGTAATAAAATAACTATCCAATCTACATTCAGAGATTATGCAAAATTGAATTTAATGCTAAAATGTTATTTCTTTTAAATAACAGCCCCTCAAAAGGATTTATCTTACTAGCATGAGGGTGAAACTTACAAAATTGCTGATATTTGACTATTCTTGACCTACAAAAATGACAATTTTATATTCAACCCTTTTTAAACTGGTATTTTGAACTCTTCCTGAAATATATAGTCTATTTAGATACCATATTTGCATACACTTTTGTTAGAGCACTTCCATATGAATTGTAGTTAATTGTTTGTTAATTCTCACTCTTACACCATATTATGAAAATTTGCAGACAGAAATAATTTCTCCTTTATTTTTATGTCCCTGGAGTCTAGCTCTGTCTGGCACATAGCAGTTCCTGCAGTGACTCGCAAGAAGAGTAACATATGTTTGAGAATGGAATGATTGGTCAGGAAAGAACATATAAAAACTGAAAACCAAGTAAATGCAAACTTCATTAAAATGTGAACTGCTCCAAAGCTTCATGTCTACTGTTAAACCCAAATATTTCTTGAAAGTACAATACTTGGACCACTACTACTCCATACCAAAGAAATAATAATTGCAAATTTCCTTTATTAGAGACCAATTACCCAACAGGAGATCTGTGTTTCTCTTCCCTACTTCCTTCCAATGCTTGCTTAAGTGCAATATCCTGAGGCAGAGAAGGCGAAGGAAAGCAAAAATGCTCTAGCTGGCCACTTCACTCCTTGCTCACAATTGCTCTGATGAGATGAAGGGGGACTTCTTGAGAGATGATGACTCTAATGGTTTTAACAGGGTTGTTAGATGTCTGTGGATTTCAATCTTTGTTACTACAGTCTTTTAAAATTTTGACTATCATTTTAAAATGTGTACTACCTTTTTAAGTTTTTGAAATTAAATACTGTGCTGTCTTTCTGAATTTGCTAAAGCAAACAAAGTTTATGTACAGACAACTCTGTACTTCCTAAGTCTAATCATTGAGCAAGAGAAACCAAATTACAAAATATATTAAAACACAAAAATTCCTAAAGGCTAAGAGAAAGATGATTAATGTTTTTGAGAAGGCTAAAAATACTGGGGAAAAATTATTCAAAATTCCACAAGAAATCCTAACAAAGGGAGATGTGAGAGACATTAGCAACAGCTCCTCTGGGTGTTCACCCAGGCCTCAGGAATTATTTATGACTATTAATTACCCTTGCTTCATAATTTGAAGTTCACTCCAACTCATTAGATCTTCAACCTCAACTGCAACATTTATATCTAAATCCCTGACACTATCATTACAGTAAGATATTTCATATTCAGTCAACCTAATAGAGTTTATGAGTAGAACAAATTCTACTTAACGTTACTAAATGAGAGGGCTGGTTTACAACAGAGCGTCACTGTCACCATTTCAACACCAAAACTAACAGCATGCTAATTAATCTTGAATGCTTACTACCAAATCTTTAACAATTGCCATTTGATGGTATGTATAAAGATTTGATTTCTATTTCAATTTGATGAAAATAATTTAAAAAGGTAATCACAGTAAAATGACAAATGATAGAAATTGCACAACAAAAGAATTTTCATAATGATTATAATCATCCCAACAAACCATCAATTTCTGACTATCTGGTCACTTGTTACATCTGATTTCACAGGTGATTTATTGTGAATTGATACACAGATGCTAAAAACCAGGAGGGCAGACAACTCGATGTGGTTTACATGATTAACTCGCAGCAGGTGAGCGCCACCTACAGGCAAGAACAGGATTCTTTACAATAAGCTTTAAAATATGATTTTCCAAAAGACAAAATCCAACTACCCCAAACTTTCAGTTAACCATGACATGAACATCAGAATAACCTGCATTCTTTCTAAGCATTTCTATGGTCCCACACCAAAAATTCTGATTGACTTGATCAGGTGGGGGGCCACTTGTTCTTAGGTAATCCAAATATACAGAAAAGGTTAAGACACTGATTTAAATCCTTAACAGCAAACATCTTTAAAAAACATCAGGAATACTCAAATATCACATTTTCCTGCTTCTAAAATACTTGATACCCGCTATCCTGACCCTATCTTTTTCAAAGATGGGCATTAACTTTAGTTGACATAAATGTCTTGTCCCTGTTAGACTGAACAAAAGATCTGAGGTGACCCCAGAACTTTCATATCCACTTTGGTACCATTCTGTGCCTCGGACGTAATCACAGGCATGTGTGTTTGGGGGGGTAGGGTCCTTAACCCTGGATGAACATTAGACCACCTGCAGCACTCTGATAAAGATTACTGTCCTAAATTAGCACGTTTTAGAAGTTAGAGAAGGCCCTGTGGGGTGGGGCCTGAGTCTCAGCATTTCTAGAAACTTTCCCAAGTGATACTAATGCTGTTGGTCCACAGATCACGTTTTAAGAATCAGGTTCATGAGGAAGATGGGTTTTGAGAGGACAGATAAAAAAATTCTACTGCATAGACAACAAAAAAGACAAAAACTGACAAGCAGCCATTACATTTGCTAATTAGATGGCCTTAGTGAGAGTAGTTTCAGTGGATCGATGAGGGGAAAGCTAAATGATGTATATATTCAGAAATAAATGTGAAGTAAGGAGGTAGGGACAGGAAATAAAATGGGGTGTTTTTGTGTTTACTCTGGAATACTGGGAGATGCTTAATTACAAGCTGAAGGCAAGAAACCAGTGAAGAAAGTGTGGACAATAAGGGGCCACACACCAAACCGGACAAGCTCAGGGGAGGCCTGCATGGCAGCCTTCTCACCTCAGAGACCTAAAGTAACCACAAAGGATGGTCTAAAATGAAAATTTGTTAACTAAAAGCAGTTTATGGCAGGCATTCATGTCCTAGGCTAGAATCTTCCTTGACCAAAGTCAATCTTTACCTTAACTGAGCCTGTCTATTGTCTTGTGGAATCTACGAAAACACGCCTTTGGAATGTCAACTTTCCTTTTTGTGGACCCCTCAATGCACAACCACCGCAGCATCAGAGTGGAGGCCGCAAATCCCTCATTGCTGTTGTTATTATGCTAATTGTTGACTGTTAACTATCTTGTACCCTCTGATGTAAAAAAAACTAAAAAAAACCTACATCTATCATTTGACTTTGTATTCATTCAATCCCAGAGGTTTCTCCTACCCCCACTCCACTTCCCTTTCTCCTGCCTCCTGAATCTATCACCAGTGGATTTCATGTAACCCACTTACCATCTAATCTTTTGGTTGTAATGTATTAAGTGAGGTAAAAACTGCCATTTTGCAGAGCATTTCCTCAGTCCATTGAGGTTTGGCTCCTTGAGACAACTGTCATCAGTTTGGCTCAAATAAACTCACAAAAATTCTCTGCTGGTTTGAATATTTCTTATGTTGACAAGAGAAAACTGAACATAAAAGAAAGAGGATGGAATCATTTTGGAAGGACAGAGAGATTCCTCTCCCTTTAAAGTGCAGGCTAAAGATAAGCTTTGGTCTGAAAGCCTAAAGGTTTAAAGAAAAAAGAGGAAGAGTTGAAGAAGTTACTTCTAGTTCAGAGATCAGGAAGCTGGATGACCTGGAGAGAGTGAGATCCAGGTTTGAAGTACGCACAGGGCGTGGTTGATGAAAAAGCTTTGCAGGCACAGCTAAGGCTGGGCTCCTACTTGACTGTGTGATTTTGCTTATCTACATCCAGTAGTCAAGGCAGAAGCTCAGAGAAGGTGCTCTGAATAAGAAAGAAAGTGAGACTGATGCATTTAGAAAAGCAGGAGGCAAACCACCAAAATCCTGAGGAAGTCAGAATAAGTATAATGAGAAAAAAGAAAGGAGAGAAGGTAGGAGGAGCTATGGATTTGTTTCTCCTGAAACCCTAAGTACTTTTCAACGGAACTACTAGAGACATTGCTGAGTTTACATTATTAGGGAAAGATTTGATTCTATGTAAATTTGTTGAAAATTATATTGTTAAATACCATCCCCAAGCTTAAATATTAAATACTCAACAAACCTGCTTGTAGATTTAACATTCAAAGTGATAAACAGCTTTAACAGATTCCAGATGTTTCTTTACCAATAAAAGCAATACCAAAAAACTTCAGTAAATTTATACTTTGAATGGCTCCTTGCCTGAAGGGCTGGTACGCTAGTCTAGTCCCCAATGCCTACTGCTCAAGTAAAAATTGGCCAAAAGATAATAGAGTGCTCCAAGCACATCCGGATGAAAAGTCTGCATACACCAAGAACACTGAATTTCAAACAGACAATGATTTCACACTGACATCCTATCTGGCTGGCAGCTATTTCCATTATAATTCAACTTAGGCTGAGCAGTGATTTTCCTTTAAATATAATTATCCTTTTCACCACATTATAATTTTTTAAGACTCTTAGAGGTTTTCTTTTTTTGCTTTTTTTTTTTTAACATAAAACTAACCTGAGACTTAAACTATAGTGAAACTAATATAACTGACCAAAAGTACTAGTGATTTTGGAAATTTTTTGTACTTAAAATAAGTGGTCATAAGATAATCATGAAAATTTATAAATAAGACAGAAAAACTCTATTTTCCCTTAGAAATCCCGTACTTCCCCTGATCTCCTCATTTTTCTTTTATTTTTCTTTGTAGGTAGGAGAGGGGATAAAGAAGGGAGAGGAGAAGATGTGAGTATTGAAAATTTGGGAAAGAGAACACTTACAAATAGATGTTTGGTGTTTATTAAGGCCAATTTTGCCAAATAAGCTCATTTAGTTCTTCAGTTTTGCTAAATTATAAGTTCTATTAATTACAGGACATATAAGTATTTGAAATTGTATTAAGGCCAACAAGATAACGTTGAGGACTTTGGAAAACATTGAAACAACAAATATTTGATTCATTTATTAAAATCCAAAATATATTTTTGTCATATTATAAACCTAATTCATAGTTCTTAAAAATCAGGAAAGACTTGTTCTGAATGAGAGAGAGAGAGAGCGTACCCTTGATTATATTCATGTTGGACTAAAAGTTACAGAGGTGATGAGAGGCTCACCACCTCCATTTATGTACAAGCATCTACATAAGCACCAAACTCTTTAATTAACAGTGGCCCAAGTTAATCTACTACCTTAAATTATTCAAAGTGATTACCTGTCAGGTGAACTTTGTTGGAAAACAACATTCTAAGTACCATTTCTGAATGCAAAAGTTATCAGTAGAAACTTCTGAGAATTACTTTTCCGGTTACATAAAGGAAAAAATTAAGGGAGCTAAGCAACGACAACATGGGAATACTTTTAAAGTTTTCTTATAAGGTTAAGAAACATAACATGTTGTTTGTCTATAGTTAGATCTATCTTATCCCCAAATGTAAGCTATCCAAAGAAAACAAATACTATTACTTCTTAAGGCAATATTAATTAAAGTCTATATCATAAAATTGTAATAACAGAATCACAAAGGGGTTTTTCAATTGAGTTGAATTTCAGGGGAATAAAATGTTAAGTTAAAAATTCAACAACCCTTTATCATCAGACACTCGCTGAAATTTCTTTTACAACACCCCTGAGATTAGGAGTATATAGTATAAGTCAGACTTGAAAAGGTTTTTAAGAGTATTTATGCTCACACACTTTCTTAACCAGTTTTGACAAATTTTACTCACCTAAATCTGAAGACATCTTTTTTATTTTACGCAATTACTGTACTGCTCTCGCTGATATTAAACAAACACAACCTTCACATCTAGCTAGTACATTGCTTGCCCCATATATAAAAATTTATAGAGGATTTTAAAGAAGAGATCAGAGAGAAATGAAGTGGAATTTGACTCATAGGACCATTGCTGTAATTACTTTAAAACTGGTCTATTTTCTTTTAGGCCTCCAGATGAGCTAATTTAGCACAATGGGTACATATATCAATCATTATAAAGTTCGTATTTAAAAAAGAGTTAACTATCCTGGCTGGTGTGGCTTAGTGGATTGAGTACCAGCCTGGGAACGAATGGGACCCTGGTTCAATTCCCAGTCAGGCCACACGCCTCAGTTGTGGGCCAGGTCCCCAGTAGGGGGCGTGCGAGAGGCAACTACACATTTGATGTTTGTCTCCTCCCTCCTTTCCCCTCTCTCAAAAAAACAAACAAATAAAATCTTTAAAAAAAGTTAACTAGAGGACTCAATCTTACTTTAAAATGAAGCATAAAAAGACATATACTTTGATACCTTGAAGGACAATAACTCACCTGCGGCTACCTGATTTCTTCTCTTCTTCTCCAGCTGATTTAACACTTGCACTTGGGTCCTTTTTTAACTTTTTTGCAACTCTTTCTCTCATCAGGCTCTTTTCATCACCATCAATGTTTTCATCATGCTCTGCATTTTCAAATTCTCCATCCTGTAGAAATTGAAATGGAGTATTTGCTGGGTGTTCCATTTCCCCTTTCGGTTCCAGAGGTCCACCATCTCAGACTCTCGTTGCACCCTAGGCCAGATTTAGTTTTTGTTTTGTTTTGTTTTGAATTAGTAAGGGCCTGAAGAATGTGCTATAGGCAGGAATACCCATGTTATCTGTTCTAGGTGAACTATGTAAATGTGAGATACCCCAATCAATGTTTGCTCAATTCACACCCAGCCCCTCTGTGCAGCAAACTGCTCCTTTTGTATCACAAGCATCCCGACCTTAACCAGGGATTAATTCAAGTAGAAGAGGTGGAGGTGGGACAGCTGAGATTTCTTCCACAAGACCCACTGTCCAAATCCGGCCCTCCACCTTGTTTTATCCAGACCAGCACCTTGTTTCTACCCACCAGCAGCACTGAACTCTTGCTTAACTGTGAAGGAGTAATTACATTTATACAGTCCTAAAATTACATTTGGCCCTTTGAGGGCAACCATGAGGCTGATATGGCCCCTGATGAAAATGAGTTTGACACCCCTGATCTAAGTCATAGCCATTACTCCTCTTCTCAAAACCCTCCAATGGATCCCCAAGTCATTCAAGACCCTACACAATCTGTACGTCCCTGACATAATCACCTAGAACTCCATCCCAACAACACTAGCCAACTTTGGAGTTGCTGTTCTCTCCAGTCTTAAACATTCTTATTCCATATATCTGCACAGCTTGCTCTTTAATCTCCTTCAGATCTCTGCTCAAATGCTACCCTCTCCATGACACTTATCTTAATCACCTTATTAAAATGGCAGAACTACCCACCCACCTCTAGTACGACATTCCTCTTCCTTGTTTTCTCCCCAAAGCATTTATGACCCATCTGAAATACTATACATTTTAATTAGTTATGTGTTTATTGTCTCTTTCCCATAATTGTAGGATGCACTCTATGAGGGCTAATATTCTGGACTATTTTACTTACTGCCATATCTTCAGCTTCCAGAAGAGTTCCCAGTGAGAACAGAGAGGAAGTGGAGTGAGAAAGGAGGAGGAAGTAAAGGGCGGGGCGGGGCGGGGGGGCGGACAACAGAAGGAAGATGCTACTCCAAGTGCATCTTTTTCTCTTATGTTTCTCTGAAGCAAGATTCTTAACTTGAGGTTGTGGACCTTTTGAGCAGTGGTCCTCAAAGTCTGTTCCTCAGACTATATGAGGGGATCCCAAAAACCCAGAAATCTCTTTTGGAGGGTAGGCCCCTTGTAGTACAGGATTCTCCCTTTAGATGACTGTTCTACGAACCCATCTGCATCAGTGTACCATCTGGCATTGTTGTGAGAGGTAGCATTCAGTTTCAGTGAACTTTTTTAAAAGACTCTTTCAGTAAGTTTGCCCATTTCATGATGGCTGATTTGTAAGCGCACCTGCCTACATTGATCTGAGTGTTCAGCAGATCCTGACCAAAAACAGTATGACCCCTTGCTCCACCCTCCCCACTCACTGGATCTCACCCTGAACAATGTTCTTTTGTGTCCCCAGAAGAAAAAAGTCCTCAAAGGGAAATGTTTTGCTGACATGGAAAAGGTGAATCAAAAAATGGCAGCAGCACTAGAAGGCATCAAAATTGATGAGTTCAAACAATGTTTTGAGCCATGTAAATATGTCTTGATAGGTATATTGCATCAAATGGACAGTACTTTGAAGGTGACTGAAGTTTAAACATGTAAGAATAAGTACACAATTTTTTAAAAATAAATTTTGGGGTTTTTTTGGGTTCCACCTTGTATAACACAGACTATTGTTGAGAAAATGTAAAATCCTCCCAGTCTTTCCAAACCAAATCTCTAGGAATAGAAATTGTGAATGTTTTCAGTAAAATGTTTAAGAAATTCTTTAGCCCTAAAAGTTGATAACCATTAACATAGGTTTTCCATGCTTAGTCCTCAGGAGATCTAAAAAAAATCCTGGCAAATTCATTAAATTTTGTTTGTGTTTGTAGTATGTTCTCTGGAAACAAGATTAACAGTTTACATGATTGCAAAGTATCTGGGTCACAAAACAGGTTCGAGACCATATCCTTAGATGACCTCACCCCTACCAGCCTGTAAGAACAGATCTATACTTTTACATCAGGCTTTGACCCAACTATCTTCCGACCCATATTATTGTTACATGGGCATCTCCAAGTTCTCTGAATCTCAAAATGTACAAAATTAGCCATGTTATTTTTCATCTTTCTCCCCACCTCAAGCCTACTCTTTCTGGTGGTTGTCCCAGACTCATCTTTCTCCCCCACCTCATAATATCCTATCATTCACCTCTTAGACTGTACATCTTTCAGGTCTCTTTCCCACGTCACAGCTGTGGTCTTACATCAAACTGTCCTCTTCTGATAGCTTCCCAAGGGGTCTCCTTGATTCCAGTCTATTTCTTCTAATTTGTCCTCTACAATATTGCCAACAGTGACCTTCCTAAAGTGTAAAGTTGACCATAGCACTCTTCTTTTTAACTAACACCCTTTCAACTGCTCCTTATTACTTTTGAAATGGAATTTAAACTCCTCACCATGGCCTACAAAGCTCTCTCACATTTGGCCTCACCTGCATCTCCAACCTCACCCCTGCTCCCTCCCGTCATGACACTCTGGTCACACTCATCTGCGTTCAGCTCCAGGCGCACACCAAACTCTCTCCTGCTTCCGAGCCTTTTGTACATGTAGCTTCTTCTACCTCCAACACGCTTCCTCTCTGCTGTTCGTTCACATAAGGCTGGTTCCTTCTCAAACGTGAACCTCAGCTTGTACTTTGTAAATAAGGTACAATCCCTCCTTGTTTCCACGCTTTATGCTGTTCTCCAAGCTACAGGAACTGTGCCCTTTACCATGTTCTTTCTTTGCTCTAGTTGACTCCTAATTCTTCTACAACACACAACACAACCATCTCTTTCAGGAAGGTTTTCTTGAGTAGGTTATATTGAGAGGAGCTTGAGAGGAGATATTCTTCCTCTCTCTACTACACAAAGTCAGAAAGAACCCCCTCTTTTGACTGTGGCAATAGATGTCAAGCTGCGTTCATGCAGAGGAAGTTATGTACTTCCTACTGAACTACATGATGTACACAGATCAGTGGGTTTTTACATAAAGTGACAAATGGCTGACTTGAAAAACTTGGTCACTTATATATAAAGGAAGTTCTGCCGCCTGTTTTATCAGATTTAAGCCAGTACAACTGATGAAGAAAGATCACTGTAGTCATGAAAGATAATCTCCTGAAATTTGTGTAAAGAAGGAATGCTAACTACTATAAATGACCGACACAAGCATTTCCCATACATTGTGAAGGGGACACAAGCACCAACATGTCATCTTTCCACATAATAAAATAAAACCAAGACATCTGAATTTTGAGTATTCAAGTAATTATATCATAGGGAAAAAAGACAGGCCAGAAACTCATGTATAAGATTCCACACACATAGGCATACACTTAGAAGAAAATATTATATCAAAATAAGTGATGTATTTTTCAAATCTTTCTAATTTTTTCAAAATTTTATAACTGTAAAAGTTTTGTATATATATGTATATCTATATATATAGCCTTATAAGAAAAACAATTGAATTTTTTAAGATTTTGAATTTTCTTTAAATTGTTCAAACTATGTATTAAAATACTCACATCATCTAAATCTCCTACTGCATCATCTTTTTCACTACAAAAAAAAAAAAGAAAAACAATAAATTTTAGCTTCAATGAGACTAATAAAATTATTCAATAACCCCAAAATTTAGAATATTTTGCTGGACTAATAGTTCAAAAACATATTTTAACATAGGAATTTCAGAATGGCATTCTAGAGTAAATGGAAACATTAAAAATGAGTCATCTTTATAAATGGAATAAAAGGTACTCCATTACTACATATACAAAATCAATAGAATTAAAAGAAAAAAATGCAAGCAATAGCCAACAATGCTATTTTTATGAACAAAGGGCAACTGAAAAAACTTCCTTCCACTGGCTTGATGTATTCTGGCTGGTGAAAACAAATCCTTCAAATGCAATGATATGAAGAAGACTGTTTTGGAACAGAATTTCTGAAAATGAGCTATCTGTAGTACAACAGTATTTTAGTCCCCCTTTGAAACACTGGCCAAAAATATCACGTGCAGTTATATGTAACAGTCGGACATCCTCCCT
Source organism: Anoura caudifer (assembly GCA_004027475.1). Lineage (NCBI taxonomy): Eukaryota > Metazoa > Chordata > Mammalia > Chiroptera > Phyllostomidae > Anoura > Anoura caudifer. Next base: position 182,266 of record PVKU01002451.1, read on the forward strand.
TCTCAAAGAGAAGGAACAAAGATAGCCAGATAATTTTATGTTAACTCTTGAAAATATGTAAGAAATAATATGCAAAGGACTGGCCAAAAATGAGGTGATTGTTTCACAAAAACCTTCAACTCTGCTTTGTTTATCAATTAAAGCAACTGAGACAAAAAATGCTTCAAGGAAAAAGTTGGCAAAGCAACTATGAATTAAACATAAAAACATTAACGCAAAGTTTCCTACTCTGCAAACTATCCCAAGACTTAAAAGTTTAAGAATTAATTTCAATTTAATCAGTTGGACTGAGGCAGACAGCAAGAAGAGTGAGTGACAGTGCTTCTCTCCGCTGTGCTAGAACTTCTACCCACCACCATTGAAAAAGGCTTTAACTTTTGGCAGGGTTGAAAAAGTTTGACATGTGAGAAATGGCTGTTTACTCACAAAGGAAGCTGAAAATTATCTAAGCCAGAGAATAAGAACTTAGGATCACATTAGCAGCATACTAACCTTTCAACAACTGGAACAGAACTGAGATGTGGGTCATCCTTAAGCAAGTCATGACTGCTTTTGCTTTTCCCCTTCATGCTCTAGAAAAGAATGTATACGACATAACCATGAGTTGGGGAAAACCAGTCTTCCAAAAGGATGATTAACAAATTTACATGAAATCTAGGACTGATATAACATAGTTAGCAAAAGAAATGTATTCCTGAAAATTTCAGTATAAAGCTTTGTAAATAAGAATCTTACTCTCCCACTGACTGAAAATATTATATTAGAAACACCTTTTTTGTTTTTTTAATTTAATCTTCATTGTATTTTTTCTATTACTATTAGTCTCCTTATATGCCCCTCCCCCCAGCAATTACCACACTCTTTTCCATGTCCATGAGACCTTTTTGCTTTTTGCTCAGTCCTTCCACCCCCAACCTCCCTTCCCACACTAGCTGTCAGCCTGCTCTCCATTTGTGAATCTGTCTCTGTTTTGCATGTTAATTTAGTTTATTCATTAGATTCCACATATGAGTGAGATCCTATGGTATTTGTCTTTCTCTGACCAGCTTATTTCACTTAGTTTAATGTTCTCCACGTCCATCCATACTATTGTAAAGGGTAAAATTTTCTTTTTCACAGCCAAGTAGAATTCCATTGTGTAAATGTCCCATGGTTGTTTCATCCACTCATCTACTGATGGACACTTGGGTTGCTTCCATGTCTTGGCAATTATAAATAACACTGCAATGAGCACAGGGATGCTATGTTCCTTCAAATTAGTGTTTTGGGTTTCTTCAGATATATTTCCAGAAGTTGGATCTCTAGGACAAAAGGCAGATCCATTTTTAATTTGTAAAAAATAGCATCTCCATACTGCTTTTCACAGTGGCTGCACCAGTCTGGATTCCCACCAAAAATGCACTAGGCTTCCCTTTTCTCCACATCCTCTTCAGCACTTGTTTGTTTGTTAATTTATTGATGATAGCCATTCTGACAAGTGTGACATGGTATCTCATTGTGGTTTTAATGTGTATCTCTCTGATAATCAGTGACATTGAGCATCTTTTCAGATGCCTGTTGGCCATCTGTATGTCCTCTTTGGAGAAGTGTCTATTCAGGTCCTTTGCCCATTTTTTTAATTGGGTTGTTTGGGTTTTTTGGTGTTGAGTTTTGTACATACTTTATAAATTTTGGATATTAACCCCCTATCAGATGTATCAGCGAATATGTTCTCCCACTCTGTAGGTTGTCTTTTTATTTTGTTGATGATTTCCTTTGCTGTGCAAAAGTTTTAGGTTTGATCTAGCCCATTTGTTTATTTTTTTTCTTTTGCTTCCCTTACCTGGGGAGATAACATCCAATAAAAAATTTCTATGAGTAATGTCTGAGCTTTCGCTACCCTTCTAGGTTTTTATGGTTTCGGGTCTAACATTTAAGCATTTGATCCATTCTGAATTTATTCTTGTGTGTGGTTTAAGAAGGTGGTCTAGTTTCATTTCTCAGCACTTATCTGTCCAATTTTCCCAACACCATTTACTGGATAAACTATCTTTAGCTCATTGTATGTGCTTGCTTCCTCTATCAAATATTAATGGACTATAAAAGTGTGGGTTTATATCTGGGCTCTCTATCTGTTCCATTGAACTATGTGTTTGTTTTTACGCCAGTACCCAGGCTGTTTTGATTACTATGGCCTTGTAGCATAGTTTGATATTAGGATTGCTGTTGCTGTGTGGGGCCTTTTGTGGTTCCATATAAACTTTTGAAATATTTGTTCTAGTTCTGTGAAATATGTCATTGGAATATTGATAGAAATTACATTGAATCTATAGATTGCTTTGGGTAGTATGGACATTTTAATGATGTTAATTCTTCCTATCATTAAATATGGTATGTGCTTCCACTTATTTGTATGTTCTTCAATTTCTTTCTTCAGTGTTTCATAATTTTCCATGTACAGGTTTATTCCTAGGCATTTTATTCTCTTTGAAGCAATTATGAATGGGATTGTTTTGAAAATTAAGAAATTTCCCTTTCTGTTAGTTCATTATTGGCATGTAAAAATGCAACAGATTTCTGGAAGTTAATTTTGTATCCTGCTATTTTGCTGAATTCATTTATCAGTTCTAGTAGTTTCTTGGTGGAATTTTTGGGGTTCCCTATGTATAATATTATGTAGTTGCAAATAAAGAGAGTTTTACTTCTTCCTTTCCAATTTAGATGCCATTTATTTCTTCTTCTTCTGACTGCTGTGGCTAGAACTTCCAGTACTATGTTGAATAAGAGAGGTGAAAGTGGACATCCCCGTCTTGTTCCCAATCTTAAGGGGAATGCTTGTAGTTTTTGCCCATTGAGTATGATGCTGACAGGGGTTTGTCATATATGGCCTTTATTATATTTAGGTATGTTCCCTCTGTTCTCACCTGGCTGAGAGTTTTCATCACAAATGAGGGCTAGATTTTATCAAATGCTTTCTCTGCATCTATTGATATGATCATGTGGTTTTTATCCTTCATTTTGTTTATGTGGTCAATCACATTTATTGATATGAATATTGTACCATCCTTGCATTCCCAGAATAAATCCCACTTGATGATGGGGTATGATCCTTTTGATGCATTTCTGTATTTGGCTTGCTAATATTTTGTTGAGGATTTAAGCACCTATGTTCATCAGGGATATCAGCCTATAATTTTCTTTCTTCGTAGTGTCTTTATCTGGTTTTGGAGTTAGGATAAAACTGGCCTGGGAAAATGAGTTTGGAAGCTTTCCCTCCTCTTGCATTTTATGAAATAGTTTGAGAAGAAGAGGTATTAGTTCTTCTCAGAATGTTTGTTAAAATTCACCTGTGAAGCCATCTGGTCTAGGACTTTTGTTTGTTGGGAGTTTTTTGATTACTGCTTCAATTTCATTAGGTGTAATCTCTCTATTCAGATTCTCTGAATTTCCTGATTTATTTTTGGAAGACTGCATATCTCTAGGAATTTATCCATTTCGTCCAGGTTGTCCAGTTTGTTGGCATACAATTGTTCATAATATTTTTCTTATAATCTTTTGTATTTCTTTGGAGTCAGCTGTTATTTCTCCTCTTTCATTTCTGATTTTATTTATTTGGGTCCTTTCTCTTTTGTTTTTTCTTGATGAGTATGGTTAAAGGTTTGTCAATCTTTTAAAAGAAACATCTCTTGGATTCACTGATCTTTTATATCATTTTTTATAGATCCTATTTTGTTTATTTCTGCTTTGATCTTTATTATTTACTTCCTTCTACTCACTTTGGGCTTTGTTTGTTGTTTTTTTTCAAGTTGCTGTTGGTGTGAAGTTAGATTGTTTATTCCAGCTCTTCCTTCCTTCCCTCCTTTCTTTTTTTCTTTCTTTCTTTTTTTTTGAGATAGGCCTGTAGTGCTATGAATTTCCTTCTTAGGACTGCTTTCCCAATGTCCCATAGGTTTTGGATTGTTGTGTCTTCATTTTCAATTGTTTCAAGGTATCTTTTGATTTCTTCCTTGTTTTCATTATTCACCCATTCATTGTTTAATAACATGTTAATTTACCTTCCATGTCTTTGGTGATTTTCAGGGTTCTTGTGATTGATTTCTAGTTTCATAGCATTGTGGTCAGAGAAGATGCTTGATATGATTTCAATCTTTTAAAATTTATTGAGACTTGTTTTGTGTCCTAATATGTGGTCTCTCTTAGAAAACGTTCCATGTGTACTTGAAAAGTATGTATAGTCTGCTGCTTCGGTATGAAATGCTCATTGGATGCTGTGTGTTGTTTAAGGCCACTGTCTCCTTATTGATTTTCTGCCTGGAAGATTTATCCATTAAAGTCAGTGGGATGTTAAAACCCCAACTATAACTGTATTTCTGTTAATCTCTCCCTTTATGTCCATCAAGATTTGTTTTACATAATTAGGTGCTCCTATGTTGGGTGCATAAATGTTTACTAGGATTATACAGCAGATATAAGTACTGCTACCTCAAGTTTTGTTTTTTCTTTTCAATTTGCATGAAATATCTTTTTTCAACCCTTTACTTTTAGCATCTTTTGATCTGAGATGGGTTCTTGGATGCAGCATATATATATATATGGGTCTTATTTTCTTATCCATTCAGTTACCTTCTCTCTTTCGGTGGGAACATTTAAGCCACTGACATTTAAGGTGATTATTGATAGATATATATCAATAGTGCCATTTTACTGTTAGATTGTTTTTCTTTGTTTTGTTTTTTTTCTTTCTCTTTCTCTTCTTCTTCTTAGACCAAGCCCTTTAACAATTTGTTGTAGTACTGGTTTGGTGTTAACAAACTCCTTTAGCTTTTTCTTGTGTGGGAAGATCCCTATTTCTTCTACAATTTTAAATGATAGCCTTGCTGGGTAAAGTAGCCTTGGATGTAGGTCCTTGCTTTTAATCACCTTTAATATTTCATGCCACTCCCTTCTGGGCAGAAATGTTTCTGATGAGTAATCAGATGCCAGTCTAATTGGTGCTCCCTTGTGGGTAACTACCTGCTTTTCTCTTGTGGCTTTTAGGATTCTGTCTTTGTCTTTAAGCCTTGTCATTTTGGTATAGGCCTTCTTTAGGTCCAACTTGTTTGGGAATCTGAGCTGCCTGGACTTGTGTAACATTTTTCTTTACCAGGTTAGGTAAATTTTTGGTCACTATTTCTCCAAGTAGGTTCTTGATCCTTTGCTCACTCTCTTCTCCTTCTGGCATTCCCATGATGCAGATGCTGTTACACTTCATGTTGTCCAAAATATTTCTTTAAGTCTCCTCATTTTTTAAAATTCTTTTTTTCCTGTTGTTGCTCTGCCTGGGTATTTTTTTCTACCTGGTCTTCCAAAACACTGACTTGATCCTCTGCTTCATCTAACCCACTGTTTATTCCTTCCAGTGTATTACGTATTTCAGATATTGCATCCTTTATTTCCGACTGGTTCTTTTTTACGGTTTCTATGTCTTTTTTCATGCTGTTGAGTATCCTTATACATTACTCTAAACTCTATCTGAAAAATTGCCTGCCTCCATTTCATCTAGTTTTTCTGGAGAATTCTCTTGTTCTTTCATTTGGGGTCTATTCCTTTGTCTTCCCATTTTGGCTGCTTCTTTGTATTTTCTGCCTTAGTCATTAAACTGGTCAATTGTTTGTCCAATCAAACTGTAAATAGCATCCACGCTTAAGGGTGGGGCAGAGTAATTCCTGCACGTGAGGGTATTGCTTCCCTCAGGCTGATGCCATTCAGAGGAGTGCTCTGCCTAAGGGACATGGTTCCTGCAGTATGGGGAATGACTTAGCACAGGGATCCTGGCAGCTGTTTCTTCAGTTCTCTCCGCAGAGCCACCAACCCCAGACTCTTCTCAAGTGTCTCTAGTCCAATCTGCCCTCTCTTTGCTGGATCCCAGGGTAAGTGGCTGCAAATGAGATTTTGTGCGTTAGCCCTTTAAGAGGCTCTCTGCATCTCCAGCAGTTTCTCCCTGGCAGACAGAAACCCACAGCTTTTCACAGTTGGATGTTATCTGGGTTCCTTTCTGGCTCTGAAGATGCAGGCTGGGGAGTCCAGCTTGGGGTTTAGACCCCATACTTCTCAGGGAGGAACGCTACAGCTGCTGAAATATCCCTCTGGAACTTCAGCTGCTGCCCATGGGAGCCCAGCCAGCCCTCTCACACCTCTGCACTCCCTACCAGTCTGGTTGTGGTGAAGTGGTTACTTCTGTGTCTCTGTGGTTATAAGGCTGCTCTCCAACTTGTGTTCAGTTGGTTATTCAGGATGATTTCTCTACAGTTTAGTTGTAATTCCAGATTGGTCCTGGGAGGAATTTAGTGTAGCTTCCACTTACTCCTCTGCCATCTTGGATCTCTAGAAATACCTTTTTCTTTCAAAAAGTGATATATCCTTGAAAATAAGTACTGACTCCTATTCCCAAATGCTAAGTCCTCATTATGATTTACATACAGGTAAACTAATTAATTTTTGGCCCACATATTAAAATTTGAAAGATAAATCACAAAAGTTATTTGAAATAAATGTACACTATTATCCTTCAAATATACTCTTCATACTACAGAGAATCTCTTCTGAAATGTCCCCAAGCAGTCAAATGAGTGCACCTATGAGGTACTATGTGGAAGAAGCTCTCAGTGACCAGATAGTTATTAAATGCTTTAGTTTCAAAGCTCATGTTCTCAATAAATTTATATTTTACTAGAGAAACAAGATGTAGGAAGAGATAAAAAATATTACTATAAAATAACTACTACTACTACTACTACTACTATTATTTTTAAGTATATACTTTGTGCCTGGAACTGTGCTACAGTACAGCATTCTTACCCCTCATTTCCTCCTCTCCCCAAATGAAAATATGTAAAGTGGGCACTTAATATATATATTTAAAATATATAAGTTTAAAATACATAAAATTAGCCGCACTTTACAGATGGAAAATTCGACTGAGTTTATGTATTTTACTAGAGGTTACAATGCTAGTCACTATTGTAGGATCTATGATCTAAATCTAGGTCGTTCTCACAATAGATACCAAAAATGTAAAGGTATCTATTTTTTTTTCCTAGAGGCCCCTATGGACCCAGAATACAGGCCAGGTTTCTGAGCTGCAGACCATCCCACAGACTTCCCCACTACAAGGTGAAGAACCTTCAAATTTACTCTCCTCCTCTCAACTAATCAAGTAATAGTGAATAAGAGGTTCGAGTTAAGGAAGAAATAATAATTTCTATTTATTTTGAAAGAAAATTTTACTTTGAAAAATTCATTACAAAGTATGTTAACTGAAATTTTAAAACAATAATACAGAGACATGAAACTATTTCTTTCCTTTAAGCCTCATTCACTACTCTTTAACAATTTTGAGGGCAGCCTCCTAAATTTGGTAGGTATCACCTTGAGGCAAATGTATGCTTTCTGAAATATATTTCCATAAATTCTCCACATTTTAAAATTTAATTAATTAAAACATATTTATAGTCTAGTTTTACAAAACAAAAAAATTCCCAATTAATCTAAAGATGCTATTTTCATCTGTAGTTTTAAAAGGTTATAATCTGAATTATGTAATTATCTGTATTTCTCAATCTATAACCTTACATAACTAAAGAGTGATGAAAAAGCAAAATATCAACTAATTACTTGATGTTTGTCCAACTTTGAAAACTGAAAAATAACTTCAAAAGTCAGAAAGTGGTATAGTAGAAAGAATACAGGACAAAAACAGAGAGTAGTGGGGCCAAATGAGTTTTAAAATCTAATATTCAGTAATTCTATGAGTTTTAGCCTGAAATTTATACCATCTAGGGAAATAGAACGACCTCATCAGACCTCAGAACCCTTGTGTACAAATGGAACTAATTATAATACCAGTCTTGCCTACTTTACAAAAGGGAATTAAATGAGATACGTGAGAAATTGTACAAGTAAACATAAAATCACCTAAAACAGAATAAAACTTGAACATTCTGTATTCATGCCTTCCTTCCCTAAAATTCGTTTCTCCTGCACCTCCAGCCATAAACGTTTACCTTCGTCTACTCTAAGAAATATTCTCTGTTTAATTCCCCCATGGGCCTCCCTCATGGAGTCGCAATTGCGAACACCACAGCCAGAGGTGGCCTCAGCCTCCAGTCCAGCCTCTTCGTTAACACATCAGAAAATAAGAGTGACACTAATAAATGCTAGGAGGAAGATCAGAATTCAGGCCCCTAGGTTCTGGTCCATTCATGAGCTATGCTATTTCATTTACTGGAACAAATTAGTTTACCACTATTACTTTAATTAACAAGTTTTTAAAAATGGATTCTTGTTTATCTCCTAAAACTTAAAACAGCCTGTAGGAAAAAGAAACTTGTATTAATTTATAATAAGATTTAATAATGGGAAGAACCTGTGAATTAATCTGAATGATCATTACTATTTCAAATTTTAATTAACATCTTTAATTAAATTAGCATAGAAGAATATAATTAAAAGCAATTCCTTTTTTATTTCTCAATTATAATCTACATTCAATGTTATTTTATATTAGTATCCAGTGTACAGCATAATGGCTAGACATTTATGTACCTTACAAAGTGGCCCTCCCAATATTTTAATCACCTACTTGGCACAGTACATAGTACAATATTACTGACCGTATGCCCTGCTCTGTGCTGCACATCCCCACGACTATTCTGTGATGACCAATTTGTACTTCATACTCCCCTCCCCTCTTTCACCCAGCCCCCAGCCCCTCCCCCTCTGGAAACCATCAGTCTGATCAGTTTTATCTCTGCATCTGTAAGTCCAGTTTCTACCTGGTTTGTTTGTCAAAAGCAGTTTTTTAGTTGTTACTTCCCCCTATAGCAAACTTCGCATTTTCTAGGCAGTGAACCCAAATTGTCAAAGAACTGGAAAAATTCAGAGATAGTCCCAAAGAGGGTAAAAATGAATTTAGACATTTCCTCTTAATGCCTGTTTTTTCTAAATAAACTAGTTTAAGGTTTCTTATTTGTACTACCAGGTATCAATAATTTTGGAGGAAAAATGAACTTATGTATTTTAGGATAATTTTTAAAATAATTACATAAAAGCAGCTGGCTAGTTAAAGGTTTCAGCTACTGAACAAAATACTGTGTAAGAGTATATTCTATGAATTCAGTATAAGGAGCTCCCCAGTAAATTCAAAACTGTCTGTAAGCAAATCTAAAAATGAATATGAAAGGGAATATGGGAAAATTACATTATTATCTAGCACTTCATGCCTAAGAACAAAGAGGCAGCGAAACAGTGGGAACCAAATATAGCATAGCGGTGGTCCCCAACTTTTTGGCACCAGGAACTGTTTTTTCCAGGGGCAGGGGACAGGAGGCAGAATTCAGGCCAGCTTTCTTCGTTTGGTTCCTAATAGTCCAGGGACCCATACAGGTCCCCATCCAGGGGCTGGGGACCCCTGGAGTATAGGTGAAAGGAAGGAAGAAGGGAGGGAAGGAGGGACAAAAGGTGAAAGGGAGGGAAGGAAGGGGCACAGTGGTACAGAGACGCTATGAAGTATTTTTTCAATGTGATTAACACTTAAATCAGTAGATTTTGAGGAAAGCAGATTAACCATCAAAATGTTGGTTTCATCTAATCAGCTGAAAACATTAAGGGCAAAGATTGATGTCTCTCAACTAAAATCAATTCAGCCTCAAGACTGCAACATGGAAGTCCTGCCTGAGTTTCTAGCCTGCAGGTTTTGGACTCAAGACTATAACATCAACTCTTTCCTGAGGCTCCACCTTATTTGCCTGCTCCACAAATTTTAGACTTGCCAGCCCCAACGAGCTCATGAACCAATTCCTAAAAATATCTATCAGTCCCAATCTCAATATCTCTCTTTCTCTCTTTATACACGTATTTGTATAGTTCTGAATATATAGTTGTGTGTATGCAAAACAGAGTTTTTTCCTGTATTATTAATTATTGTATTATTTTTCACATAATTGTAAACCTACTTTTTAAATATATATTTATTTATATATTTCTGTTTTGAAAAAGAACACTATTACATTCTGTGACTTTGAGCACAGAACCAGAAAATTTCAATAGTTAAAAAAAGATCTCGTAGGCCACTTAATCTAGTCTCTCACCCAGTGCAGAAATCTCCTAAACATTACTGCTGACTAGTCAACCAGCATCTCAGCCCTTGAAAGGAGCTCATAACCTCACACACAGGAAAATCACTCCTTTTGAAATGGCTTCCATTATTGGACAAGTCTCTCTCTAATCTATGAGTAGTTTCCAAACATCCAACAACCCTAGTTCTGGCTTCTAGAACTAAAAAAATGAACTATAAACAATTTCTGGTATTAGATATGCCACATAGAGTTTAGTTTACACACAAATAGATTGGTAGGCAGAGTAACAGGCGCCAGAGATGTTCATATCCTAACTCCAAACCCCGTGAAGGTGTTACCTTACAGAAAAGAGGCACTTTGCAGATAAATTAAGGATTCTGAGATGGGAAAATTACCCCGAATTATCAGGGAGAGTCCAATGTAATCACATGAGTCTTTACAAGTGAAAGAGGAGGCAGAAGAGTCAGTTTCAGAATGATGGAGCTGGAGAAAGACTTGATCGGCCATTGCTGGCTTTGAAGATGGAGGAAGGGTCCACACGCCAAGGATTACAAGTAGGCTCTAGAAGTAGCTGGCAAAGGTAGGGTAAGAGATTCTCCCTACAGTCTCTAGAAGGAACTCAGCCTGGACAACACCTCAATTTCTAGCCCAGTAAAATCTGTTTTGGACTTCTGACCTTCACAACGGTAAAATACTAAATCTGTTTTGCTTCAAGCCACTGAATTCATGGTAATTTCTGACAGTAGAAATACAAAATTAATACAAATACAGTAACATCTTTTTAAAATTAGTTAAATATAAACAACTAGAAAGATAAGTAAATTATAGTTTAATGGAACTTAATGGGGCAAATATTTCATAAACATTTTAAAACTTCTGACAACCTCTGTGCAAATGGCCTGGCAGCATGCTCCATACTACGCCCACCCCTAACTCTCAAGTTTTTAGAAAACATTAATTTCAGGCTCTGACCAGGTAACTCAGCTGGCTAGACCGCTATCCCAATACACCGAGGTTGTGGTTCGACCCCATCAGGTCAGGACACATACAAGAATCAACCAAGGAATGTATAAGTAAGTGGAACAACAAATCAATGTTTCTCTCCTCTCTCTCTCTCCCTCAAATCAGTTTAAACAAATTAATTTCATAGAACAAATGAGAACAGGGCAAAACGTTTGTACTTTATTCTCGAAAGTGGTGTATTTGTTTATCAATGTAACTTTTTCTGAATGAGAAAAAAACAGCCTTTCATAACTGGATTTGAAGTAAAAACGTTAACATCTCTTGAAGTGAGAGAAGTGCAGCAGGTCACTGTTGGGAATGTGGTGCAGTTGAACCCTCATTTTAAAATCTAGGTACTGAGATGCTTTTAAAACAGGACTACTGTTTAGCTTGCCTCATGAAAACTACTTGTCTGGTTATCAGCTTTCATTTGAAAATTATTTTATGACATTTGTATTTAAGTTACACATACACATTCAGGAGTAAACGTTGAACCTATACAGACACTTGAAAGAAGCTATTATTTAAGATAGCAACATGCAGGGAGGGAATCTTCCAGACAACAACCTTTCAGATATCTGAAGCCTAGGGTCACACTCTCACTTGGTTTTCACTCCCCCACAGCATACCCCATTCCCCAAGCATTCTCCATGTAAGATGGCTTCTGGTGTCATCCCCTCCTCCTCACGACCCTCTCAGCCTCTGAATGTGTCTAGTTTGTTGGTATCCTTCTTAAATGTGATCAGAACTAAACACAATGTATACATGTGAGCCCCCAAATGCAAAAAAAAAAAAGTTAAATTCCTTATTCTAGAGATCTTACTCTCAGTAACTCAACTAGGGCTTACAGGCTATTAGGTCTGATACCTATTCAGCTGATTTCATTAAACTAAAGTACAGAATTTACATGTACTCCTATTACATTTCAACTTACTATTTCAAATAATCAGGCACAGACTGACAACAAAGCACTCTTTGGGCAGAAGTATTCAATCAGCTATAAATCCACCTGACTGTACTATCTCCCAGATCACATTTCAACATGTTGTCCACAAGAATATCATGACAGACTCTGACAATGTGCTTTCCTGAACTCAAGATATGTTATATGTTATTATGACACCCCCCTATCATGCAATCCTATCAAAAAGGAAATGAAGTCAGTCTGGAAAGTCACTTAACCAGAGTCTTAGTTTCCTCTTCTATAAAGAAAGGAAGTTGGACTAGATCCCTTTGAGCTATAAAATTCTATTATTCTAAAAGAGATTTCTATCAGGTAGTAGAAAGATACCGAAATAAATAGTAGAGGAAAGCTAACCCACGTGGGAGAGGCGCCTTGTCATGAATAAACGAGTGGGGTGAAGCAGTGTCTGTAACCCCACACTGATAATCCATAAACCAGAGGGGACTCTATCTCATTTCTCCTTTCACATAAGGGAAAGCCTCAATTCAGGCTTCACCAATTATTAGCTTGTGATGCAGACTGGTTCTGGAATAAAGCTTAACACTGGAGTCACTGAAAAAAGAAACTTGATAAGCAAATGAATAATGAAACAATTTTTTTCAAGTTCTCTAGAAATATTTAATTTCATGCAAACCACTACAACTGCAAATTGTTCTGAGTCACTGTAAAAAGACACTTACTTGACTCTCTTTCTAGTTATTACATACATTTAAAAACAGTATGGTTAGACTTTGAAAAATATATATTCTAATGGTCATCCTTGTCTAACAGTCAAGCCAGCCTTCCCTTTCCTTACCAAGGTTTCATCTGAAGAGTGCTCATAGTCTGAAGAACAGGACAAAAGCAAAATAAACAAAACATACTTCCACATCAACTCTCTCTTGAATTTATCTCATGTGCTCTGGAGAAATTTCCTTTCCTCTGTACCAGTAAATGTCAATGACTTTTTTGCTGTGGTTCTATTTTGTCAAGCTAAATTTATCTATGACTCCATTATGTAAACAGACAAAACAGCTACACCCTGTAGGCCAAAGATTCTGCACAGCGTGCCAAGACCTACTTACACATGGAGAACGGGTTGCTGATGGGTCCTGGCATACAGGTGTACAGGTATCACTCTCCCGGGCTGCTCAAGCCACTACCTAGGACCCCAAGGGAGAGCTCAGGAAAAGCTCCAGGCCAGTTACACTGAGCTTATGGCTTCCTACCCCGAAAAGCTGAACTGCTGGGTAAGTTTCTCCCCAGCCTTCTAGATCACTTAAGCATGATGGGGTTAGTCTCTGCATAATAGTTATGATCATATTAGAGTTTGTTTGATATTCTTTAGCTCTCTGAAAATAAGTTACAAATATAACCTAGAGTATATTGTTTACTTTAAAGACATTTAAGTTTCAGAAACATTTTCAAGGCTATATAATACATCAATGTAAGGATATCCACAGTCTAATTCCACTACTCTAATATGAGGTACATACTATTTCCATGTAACAAAGAGAAAAATTCAAGATCAGGGAGACTAAGTTATCCAAGGTTACCGAGTACCAGTGGAAAGTAAAGTCTGAACAGAGGTTTGTGTGACCCCCAATTCATGCTATTACTACTCCAGCACACTCTCGCTCAGAGATGATGCAAAGTTCACCACCAAGGAACTCATAGCTGGGAGCTCCATGCAATAAGGCAGAAAGAAAAGGTGCAATGTTTCACTACTAAACAATGAGAACACAGTCATGCGTTTCTTATGTAATAATGCAAAAAGACTGTTGTAAAAAAGAAAATGTAAAGATCACCAGAAAGGCAAAGGTTATTAGTTTTGAAAAAGAAAAGATTACAAAAAAATGGAAAAGACATTTAGAAAAGATGTTATTCTAGGTGTTGAAAATAAATATGACTTTGACATCCAGAAGGGAGATAGGACACTTCAGGCAGGGAAAGGAACTCAAAGATACACACACACACACACACACACACACACACACACACACACACACGGAAAACACAAGGCACTTAATGTAAAACAGTGAACAGTTCAGATCTGCCAACGCAGGGTTTCCTATATTTCCCTGAGAAGAATTACAGGGAATTAAACAAAAGCACTGCTTCCCAGGTCCCCTCCATTGACAACTCTGATTAAATAGGTCTGAGATGGGTCTAGGAATTTAAATTTTTAAAAAAATACTGTAAGTGGTTTTTATCAGCAGGGAAGTTGAAGCAGTATTAGGCTGAAAGGCAGAGTTGGCACAGGGGAGTCATGAAAGCAGAAGCTTGAAATAACAGGCCAAACAATTTGGCCTTATTACTACGGTCAGCAGACAGCAACTCTAACATCTCAATGAGTTTTCAGGAAGCCTATTCCAAAAGTGACGAGTGAACGGGAAAGAAGAGAAGGGAGATGGGAGACCAGTCTGTAGACTATGGCAGCAGCTGAGGCTAGAGGTAATGAAGGCCTGAACAAGGGGAGCCGCAAAAGAAATTAAAAGGAAAAACAGATTTGTGATACATCATGGATGATAAATTAGTAGAACAGTACAGCTAATTGGTTGTACAGAGTGAAAATAAAAAAAGTCAGAACTGAATCTAAAATACTTTAGAGGATATTGACACGAGGGAATAAAAAGAAAAGTCAGAGGACAGAGAGAAGTTTGAGGAGGAAATATAACGAGATATAATGAATTAAGGCTTGGGTAACCAGTGGGATTTTCAAATAGAGAGATGTCCAGTAGGTACCTAAAGACAGAAGAGTAAGCCAGCTGGGAGGCACCGATTTGAAAGACTGCCGTTTGGGACAACATGGATGGACCTTGAGAATATTATGCTAAGTGAAATAAGTCAGGCAGAAAGAACTAAGCACCCTACGTGAGAAATAAAACTGAAACCTGTAGACACAGACAACAGTATGGTGGTTACCAGAGGAAAGGGGGACAGCGGGCAGTAAAGGGTAAAGGGAGAAAATGTGGTGATGGAAGATGATTTGACTTTGGGTGGTGGGCACGCAGTATAATACACAGATCATGTATCATAGAAATCTACTCTTGAAACCTATATGATCCTATTAACTAATGTCACCCGAATAAATTCAGTTAAAAATATAAGAGTAATCCAGCTAAGAGATATAGATTTGAGACTCAAAAACAAAAATATGATAATTTTATCACAGAGCCCACCCTATGAAAGAGTCAGATCAGAAGCATGATGGCACCATACTTGGGCTATACTACTCACCTGCTAGGGACTATAGGTGCAGTTTTCTTGGCAAACAGAAAGCATTTACTTAGTCTTTCTACAGTTAGAAGTGTTTTTCAGGTTTACGAACAAGCATAAAGAGCAAGCTGGCATTATTTATGGTGGTATCCCTTCACATACCAACCTTATAGCAAGCACAAACTGCTTTTGGAGTATCAAGTTTACCATATTCAGTATAAGGTAAACATATCTTTTTTAAAACTTTGTGGAACAGTAAGCAGCAGAAGGCAGATAAGCTTTAAACATTTAATACATGCTGCTGTTACAAATAGGAAAAAATTAAACTAATTTCCTAGTAAAGTCAACCTCAAAGTAATTGTGAACAAAACTTACTTTAGACCAGATATTTAATTCAACAAGAAAGACGGACAGAAAAACTCCCTTCTCCTGCTCTTGATCTCCAAGGCTGCTCATCATACAGAATCCAGGACCCTATGGGAGTTACAGAAGGGCATGGACCAATCGCACTGGGCTGCCTTCCACCCCACAATGTTCTGCTACCAGTGAAGTTTTTTGCCAGCCTTTTAGATAGCTTGCAGTTGAACTAGGCAGCTTCTGTGGCATTCAAAATCACATCACAGACTTAAGTAGCTATAGTACCCTAACTTCAAATTTCTGATTCCACCATGTCCTAAGTACATGGTCTTGGACAAGCAACATAACCTTTCTGAGTATTGGTTTCTTCATTTACAAAATTTATGTATCTCATGGTTGTTATAAATATTACGTAAAATAAATATTTGGCACAGGTTGCAAATAAGAAAATAAATTAATACAATGAAGTATAATAAGTGCTTTTGAAGGCCAGAGACAGATTATCCCTGAAAGAAATTAAGCTCAGCCTGGGTAGGAGTTGGTTGGGAGAGGGAGGTAGAGGTAATCAGGAGATGACAGAACAGCTGAATCTTGCTTTTCTTTTCTGAACAGCTGATTTATTTTTATTTTTTTATTGTTGTTCAAGTAGTTTTCTGCCTTTCCCCCCCACCGCTTCCCACTACTCCAGCCCTCCCCCATTTCCAACCACCCCCTTATTGTTTTCTATATGTCCTTTATAATTGTTCCTGTAAACCCTTCACCCTTTCCCCCCATTATCCCCTCCCCTCTCTCTTCTGATCACTGTCAGCCTGTTCTCAATTTCAATGTCTTGGCTATATGAACAGCTGAATCTTAAAGGAAAAACAAAAATTAGCCAAATAAAGGAGAGAGCACACTCCAGCACAAGGAAAACTCAGGGGCAGGAGGGCTGTGGGGGAGGCATGAGCATGCAGGAAACTTGACATCTTTAGAAAACATCAGTGAAAGGAAAGCCAGGCAATTCCCAGATCTAACATTTGGAGTTTTGTCCCTTTACAAATATATCCATAAGATCGTGACATATAAATCTTTCATCTTAACAAGGCACAATTTGAATCATGAATAATGCAAGATTCGTGCATGGACATCTGATGAAGATGGCTTTATTGGGGTGACAGAAATATTGGTGATATTGGTGATATTGGTGAGGAACAGGGAAGGAAGCTTTCATGTAAAGATGAATTTAATTTTGACACCTGAAGTGGAGATACTTCCTAAAGGCAAATCAGAATGAGAAGAGCCCAGATGAAACATTCAGCTTTGTCACCTCTTTCAGAATATTAGTATGCAGGTGATAACTGAATCACAGTATCAAATATTTCATTCAAGAATACTGAAGTCAGCAAGAAAAACAATTCTGACCAAAATATTTCTTATACATGCCCACTTTAATTCAGTTTTAATGCAAGGGGTATAAGCAGAGTGCTTACTACATGCTCAACATTAGCCTCCCAAACCCATGCTCAATGGCGAGGAAAGAAAAGCACATGGATAAAGATGTAAAGACAAAGGTAGCAACAATGTGCTTTTAAGTCAATGCTATTGTTAGTGTCAGTAAGAAATAGGTGACTTTGTTAAGCAAGCAAGGTGGTGCTAGGTTTAGAGTTTTAATTGCTATGATAAAGCCTTTGAACCTAATCCTTTAGATCTCAGTGTTCAGTAACTGTCAAGAAAGGAAGAGCGTCAGAATCTTTGGGAGTAAAAACCCTTTAGATGATTTTCCTGAAGTATATGTATCAGAATCACTGCTCTAAACAAGGGCAGGGCACTGCAGGTGTTTCAGCCAGGAGCACTGGGCTGAGAGTGATACTGAGCAAAACCACACTTCAAGGCCTGTGGGAAGCACTGGTGGGGTAAAAGGCCAAGAAGCAATGCATAGCCCAAAGACAAGGATTTCATAGTGAGATCGATGTAGGTTCAAATTCCAGTTCTAGCTAACTTACTGGTTCTGTGACTCTGAGCAAATTACAACCTATGTATGCCTTAATTTATTCATGGGTAAAGTGAGGATAATAATACCTATCTTTAAGGGCTGTGACGAGAATTAATGAAATGAATAAATATATATGAATATTAAAATGAATATAAGAGCTTTGGTCTGTCACTGTTTATTATAATAATAATAATAATCATTATCATCTAGCAAAGACAAACAGTAATTAAAATCTGAAACATAAAGTTCTTTCACTTTAGTTCTGACTATAAAAAAAATTCAGGTTTTAAAAAAACACTACATTTTTAAGAGGGCAAATGTTCTCAGAAGTTGCAGATATTACTAACAATAATTCATTTTACAAATTAATACAATGAACGTTTCCTGAATGTACACCCCGTGAAATGTGCTGTGCTATGTACAGCAGGAGAGACAAACACGAATAAGAGATGAACCCTAATCTCTTTTATAATTCAGAACACAGGGCAAATTTGAGTTTTACCTGACTGACTCGATTTACTTCCTCCTCCTCTTCCTCAGCTTCCTCTCCAAATGAAAGTAAACTAAAATTTCTAATTAAAAAGAGGAAGAAAGGAAAAAAGAATAAAAGAAAATTAGCAAGAAGAAGTTAAATAAAACATAAATATGCTATTTTCAAAAAACAGACTAGGACTTACAAGAAGAAACACATTCTAACCATTTAACAATAGGCAATATTACTTAGTGTTCAGTAGAAATACACTAAGGATCTATATTTTCAACACACTATTAAGGTTTTGGCCTTAGACCACAGGTGTTTCCTATGTTAGACGAAACTAATGGCCAAAAATCCATTCTGAGCACTACCACTAAATACACTAAGTCAGGTATGACAGAAATAATTAAGCTTTTTATATTTATCAAAACTGGTTAGCAAAATGAAGACTTCTAAAAAACTAATGTATTGACCCAAGAGCACTACAAACGGGAAGCAATTAGTCTAATGTCTTCTAAAATATGGTTTAATATTCTAAAACTAGTAAGTTAAATGAAAATTATTAAGTAAAAAATATAAGCAATAAACTTAATTTTAAAAATATAGCCTACAAGGAGGGAAAAACTAAGTGTCTTCTTTAAGCCTTCAAACCAAAGATATTCCAAGAGTGATCAATAATACATTACTAAAAGTTTTCCTCAAATATTAGAAAAATAAAAGATTTGGCAACAAAAGAGGAATTTTTATTTCAAAGCCTAGATGCAGTCAATGACTACCATAGCATCCTTAATATATTTACTACGAACTGAAAACAAAAATAAAAACAGAGAACTTTTAGATTTGTTGTCAAGATAAATTATAGAAATAAAATATTATATCTGAACATAGAGTGACCTTTCACTCAAAGATAAATTAGTTGAAATAAATGAATCAAAATGTAAAAAGAAATCAAATATATAGATATACATGAGAAATATTTTGCCACAAGACATCAACTGTTTATTAAAGTGTCTGCTTCATATCTAAAATACAGAGAGTTTACAAAAGCAACTTAACTTACTTACATTGTAGGGTATCAAGGAAAAAAATGATTACGTATTGAATACTATACTACTGGGCATTTTCAAATTTAATTTCTAAAGTTAAATTCTCATTTAATTTTCATGACAACCATGTATTTTACTTATTATAATCTCCATTTTATAAGATGAAGGAACTAAAGGCCAAAAAGATTAATAAACTTTGCTTCTTATTAACTGGGTTAGGCAGCATTATACTTACAACTATCTGAATCTAATACTTTAAGTACATTAAAATCCCTAATACAGATTCTACAATTCAATAAAAGAATGAACTGAAATCTAACTCTCTGACATCTATTTTAATAAAACAAATAATACAAATACCATTCATAAAATACTGGAACTTATTATAAAAAGAAATTTCTACTTTTTGAAAACTATCCTAAGAAAATAATTCAGAATATAGAAATAGCTTTCTGTTTAAAAGTTATAAGATTAATTTAATAGAACCAAAAAAAGAATTAAAAGTTATGTGAACTTTCAGTCATATCCTTCATACCTTACTTTACAAGCTCCTTATACTGAGCATATATTAATTGAAAAATCAAGTAAAAAACAAAAAATTTCTCAATAACTCATTTATATAAATAATTACTATAGTAATCCTATCTATATTAACACAGATTTTATATGGACATCTGAGACAATACTTATTTAGCTTAAGTTTAAGTTATATACTGTATTTGAACACAAAAAATGCCCACTTAGAAAATAAAACACACACTCATAATTCATAATTCAGATATCTCCCTGGTCCAAACTGGCCGCCCTCTCACTAGCAAACAATTTTTACAAAAGGAAATTAAGTGAATTATATGAATCAGTGTTGCATTTCAAGCTGAAGGAAAATCTTACTACTATCATTACTTTGTGCCTTTGGGTTTCAGTTGCTTCACTTTTTCCTCTGGTTTCTCTTTTTTTGGCTTTTTTATTTCTCTTGGAATGATGTCATCAAAAGGATTAAACAAAACCTGTGAAAAGAAATATGTTGAAAACATTACTGCATTTTTGAAACTTCACAAAAAACGAAAACCAGTACTTAACGGAGGCGGCATCAGCGTCTGTGCACTTTCCCCACACGACCGCCACCGGTGCAGCGAAGCGGACGTGTAAAGCGCTCACACTTCCGTGGGCTCACTGGATTCTCCTAATAACCCCACGTGCTATTAAGTAAAAGACACTTACCTCTATTTTTTAAAAGGAAAAAATCTAAGAACATTTTATAGATAATAACAGAGACAAAATCAGGTGCTTTGACTCCAAATCACACCTTCTTCAAGACCACCCCCAATGGCTTCCGCAATGAAGGGTCACTCTTGACTTACTGAGGAAGTCACTTCACTGGGTTAAATAAACCTAATTCCTCTAGCTTTCCATTCTGAATCAAGCTTTTCATTCGTTGGATCACCAGCTAAGGTTTCATCTTAGAATTCAAAACCTTCAATTAAAAAAAACTTCTTAATCAGAAACTGTGCCTAAATTACAGAGATAAAGTCTGAGTTGTGACTTAATTTAGTAAAAGCCTTCACCTGATAGTTTAAAAACAGTAATAATCAATTTCTCTTAAATGACAATTTAAGTGCTTTATCTTATATGACTCATGCTCCTACCTCACAACTTTTTACTCTATGTGGATTAAGTGGTCTTTCTTCATCATCGGTGTCTACTTCTGCCAGTCGCAGCATGTTATATATTGTATCCCCTGTAACCTATCAAATTAAAATAAAAATTTAGCAAATTATTACATTCATTCTTTTAAATAAGGGAACACTTTGAAAATACTTCATATTGTTATATAAGAGCATATGCATTAATTAATTAATGCAAATAAAGCAACTTCATCTTAAGAGGAAACAGCATACATGAAATTCCACCCCTCAGTAAAATGTTTGGGAGATTTCCAATATATACTTAATATCACCTTTTATTAAAAATTAAAATATAGCCCTGGCCAGGTAGTTCAATTGGTTAGAGCACTGTCCCAATATGCCAAGGTTGGGGGTTCAATCCTGGGTCAAGGCACAAATAAGAATCAACCAATGGGTGCATGGATGGGTGGAACAATAAATCAGTGTTTCTCTCTTTGTCTTGTCTCTCTCAAATCAATTAAAAAAAGAAAGAAAAGAAAAAAGAAAAACTAAAATATAATGCCAAATAGCCTCTTTCTGAATGACAACTTTTCATTCAAACATCATAACAAATGTAGACTTTAGAATAGGGTAGAACAAGCAAATAATAACAATGGGGCAAGTACTTTGCAGATATTACCTCATTTAATCTTCACAAACACCCTAAAAGTAGGTACTGTCACTATCTTCCTTCTCCAGATAAGAAAACAGGTTCGAAGAAGTTCTAGAGCTGGCAGCAACGGCCTTTCAGAATGCTAACCATCATGCTATACTTCATCCCTGATATGTAGGTTACAAAACATCAGCTGCAAACAATGGTGCAGAAGGCCAGCCTAAAACTCTTTTTATCATATCTTTGAATACTTGAAATAATAGGAAATACAATCTGTGAACGTCCAACAACCTGTGCCAGAGTGGCTCAGCTATGCCAAAGCATATTTCTTAACTCATATTGCTAAGTATTAAGCAATAATATTTTATTGCATGTTTTTTAGCATGACACCTTCCATTCAACATTTCTCAAAAGTTTTAAAATAATACCAGTTTTACAGTTGTGCTGTTTGTTTTTTCCCTTTCATCATCACAAAATCCAGCTTTGCCTAGGACGCGGAAAACCATTCGTACCGAACCAGCAGAGGGAGCCGGTACACTAATGACGTCTAACACGCCTCAGACAAAACGCACTGGGACGCAGTGTTTATGAGAAGGGAGAAGAGTAAGAAAAGAGCCTTCAGAAACTCTTTCTACAGGACACTGTTAAAGATTCTATGAAAATGACATTGCCTGGAATAATGCTGATTGTGTGCAGGATTACGTAGGTATTACCAAAAGTATTATTACAGGCAAACAGTTTTAATGTTAACATAATTTTCACTTTAAACTTAAGGGAATTTATCATGAACAAAATAAACTTCATACCACCAAATTTTATTACTTAGGTATCTTTCTAAAAAGATAAAAACAGTATGAGCTGAGTGACACAGTAGCTAATACAGTTAGTGTGATTTTAGAAAAAAGAAAAATTTAAAGTCATAACCAATGCCTTATTTGAAATACACAAAAATATTCAGGTGGTCCCTCACAGTTCATTATAACAGAGATATATTCCAGCATATCTGAAGATAAATAAATATCCTACGGAATAATTTATGAAGGCAGCTCTTAGATAAGTTGATCATATATGTCGTAGAAGCCTAATATGATGAACACAAACCTTTCCAAAGATGGTGTGCTTATTGTTAAGTTCATCTGCTCGACCCAGTGTAAAGAAAAACTGGCTGCCATTATCATGAGGACCAGCATTTGCCATGGCAACCAGTCCTCTCCGATTAAAACGCAACCGTGAGTGGAATTCATCCTGAAGCATAAAAGAGAAAAGGTTTAGTGAATGACCTCAGTTAGAAGGCCCTTCATATTCAGCTAACCAGCATGGGCCCCATACAGCTTCTAATAAATATGCTGAAGTTTTACTTAACTGTTTTTCAAATATAATCAAATCCAATATTCACTATTCCTTCAATGATATTAAGTTTGACTTCAGTAGCCTATATGTTCTAAATATACTCAGCTACAAATTTAGCCTATTTCATGGAAAGCTGCCTACTTACATAGAGAAAGGGTACTTAAAGGGGAATAGATTTCTAAGAGTTATTTCCCAATTTTTGCCATCCATCCAAGTCATCTAAGCTTACAGAACCTCTATTTTTTTTCTCCAAGAAAACTACCTTTGAATCATTGCACAGTCTGCCACTATTACCCCTCCTCATCCCATTCTAAAAGTCAGGAAACACTACTTTCTTCTTCTTCTTTTAACTCAACAAGTCTACTATGGTCATGTTATGCGCTTTACTGTGTTTTTTAGAGTATTAAGTTCAATATTCTCTGAACTGGCAATGGCCGCATGTGCCATTTTTTAAAAGGCCAGTAGCAAGCCTGTCTAAGGTGGTTCTCTTGTTATGGTCAGACTACATAACACATACATTAGTTTCTTAGTTAATGGAATTTCTGTCCAGGCCTGATACTAGATCATTTATTATACAGCAATGTTATACAATCAATACTTTTCAGACAGGAAGTTATTTTCCCTTAATTAATAATTTTCAAGAGACTTATAATCAAAGGATCATAACTATGTAAACTGTATTTAAAATGGTCTAATTGGAAAACATACCAAAAAAAGTTATTTCTTGAACATGATTAGCAAACATCTCAATTTAGAAATAAATTATCAAAAAGATCTATTCTCTTATACCAAATAATAGAATAAAGGAATGATTTCTACTAGATTGAGGCTCTAAAATCGTAAGACATCTCAATTTGGTAAAATATAAACATCTGAGACACTTTTATAACCATTCCACATTTTGTGAAGGTATTATCATCAGGAAATTAAAGCAAACAGTCCAACTATTTTTCTCAAGAATCAGATAGTGACCCAGTCAAAAAATTAAAGGAAACTCTGTCCCATTAGTATAAACACAAAATCTTCAAAAGAAAATTCCATATTTTGAGAGCTGTTAAGGTTTACTCATTCAAAAAACATGATGGTGGAACCATCAGACTGATAAATAACCCAACTTTTAGCTTTTACTTGAACCAATTTGTTATTCTTAAGAATGACATTAATTCTTTTCTTTTTAAGATCTATGTTGGCAATTTAAAAATCACTGACTTATTCTTATTAATATTCACACTTTTTTCCTAACAATTTTATGTTGCTTCTTCTTTTTCCCTTGTGATTTCCAAGTCTGGTATGCATTTTGTGCAACAGAGGTCTATCTATAGTGTAAAATTTAGACTTAACGCTATTATGGACTAAATTGTACTTCCCCCAAATTCATATTTTGAAGTTCTAACCCCCAAAGTGACTATATTCGAGACAAGGTCTGTAAGAAGTTGATATGGGTTAAATGAGGTCATAAGAGCAAAGCCCTAATCCAACAGGGCTGGTGTCCTTAGAAGAAGGGGAAGAGACACCAGAGTTCTCTCCCTTGACCCTGAGAAAACATGATGATAAGAAAGCCATCTGCAAGAGAACCTTCACTGGGAACTGAATGCCAGCATCTTGATCTTGGACTTCCTAGCTTCCAGAATAGTAGGAAGTAAATTCCTGTTGTTTAAGCCACTCAGTCAGTGGTAGTCTGTTACAGGGGTCCAAGCAGGTTAATACAAAGTTCCTATAGTATTAAATAAAATGTTTTAAAATGGAATGGCATATGCAATGTGCTAAAAATGTTTTACATTTACAGAGTCGCAGAGATCAGATGCAGGCAGATATCAGGAAATACGTTATATAGTCCTTAATTTTTTACTCACCTTTATCTCTACCTGAATTCAATCTAGCATAAAAGTTTATAATAAGACAACTTAGAAAGAATGCTTGATAGGGTAAGTGCTATTCTTATACCTACATAATTTTATATATGTGATAGACACTTGATTTGGGGCACTAATGTGAAATGTATTTTCTTCTTGTGGGGCACAGTCATTTTTAATCAAATAACCCAAGCTGACTTGCAAATAAATAATAATAATGAATTCGGTCTCACCTTGAATGGGGCTCCATAGATAGACTCTCCACCAGTTCCTGTGCCAGTAGGATCTCCTCCTTGGACTATAAAGCCAGGCACTACTCTATGAAAAATGGTCTTGTCATAATATGCTGAAAAACAAAATTTTGTCAAAGTCTAAAACAAAGTGTATCTATACCAGAGTAAATACAACTGGAGTCATAAGATTTGCCCCCCCTCAAATGTTAAATAGGTTCCTAAACCAAAACCTTTTCTTCCCTACTTAGTATAAAATATCACATCAAAACACTACATCTTCTACAGAAACCATGGTGGTGGTTGTTTTTGTTGCTGTTTGTTTTTGTTTTTGCTTGTTTGTTTGTTTGTTTTTTACTTATTTAAAGGATTTTCTCAAATTCTGGATTATAATTTTCAAAATAAAAATTAGAGTTCTGGTATAGATCAGTGGTTCTTAACTGGGGGCAGAGGGGAATAATTTTGTTCCCTAGGAGATATTTGTCAATATCCAGAAGTATATGGTTGTCACACATGAGAGATGCTACTGGCATCTAGTGGGTAGAAACCAGGAATACTAGTAAAAATCGTACAAAGTACAGGAGAGTCACTACAACAAAAAACTACTGGGCCAAAATGTCAACAGGGCAAAGATCGAGAACCCTAGTGGAGATAAATGCCTCATTTCCTAATTTTCCTCTTCTTCCCATAGAAAATTAACTTACACAAACAATATAGAAACCCAAAATACATCAAAATAACTCACTGACGATAGGTCCAGCATCATCAATGCACTGCACGCCCCCCCCCCCGCAGATTCAAATAAAGAATCAACACAATATATAATTGAGTCAAATTAAACTTTCAGTAAGTTTGCTAAATGATTGAAATTATTTATATTTCATATAGATAAATTATTTGGAAGCCACAGACATACAAGGGGATCATATATGATCTCCTAATAGTTACTGTCTGGAACCTAGCATCATTAGGGAGGCTTCACAGAGGAGAGAGAAGCAGGGGACAGCAGA
The DNA here is from genome assembly GCA_004027475.1 of Anoura caudifer. Classification (NCBI taxonomy): domain Eukaryota; kingdom Metazoa; phylum Chordata; class Mammalia; order Chiroptera; family Phyllostomidae; genus Anoura; species Anoura caudifer. Next base: position 208,094 of record PVKU01002451.1, read on the forward strand.
ATCGGGGCAGGTCCACAAGGTGAAGCATGAGCACAGACTCTGCTGCAGGTGGAAGGGCAAGCATTAGGGTTTGACTGAATCAGAGAATTAATATTAATAAGTAGCAACAAGGACCAATATGCATAAGAAAAGATTTTCAGCATCTTTAGTGATGAGGGAAATGCACATCAAAACTACAGTGAAAGACTACTTCATACCCACTAAGATGGCTATCAGTCAAAAAAAAAAAAAAATAGACAGTGAGGAGGTGGAGAAACTGGAATCCTCCTCCTAGCTAGGGGTTGTAAAGTGGCACAGTCACTGGAAAAACTGTACTGATACAACTGCTGAGATAATTCATAAAGTACCTATTATACAGGTACTTTGCGACACTGTAAGGGTCAAAACATGACTGAAGTTTATCATAATTCATAAAGCACTGCAATGCAGTACTTGCAGGCACCCTCATAATTATTTGTTTGTAAAACAGAGGTGGATATAAAATCCATTTTTCAAAAAATATTATTCTGTAATCTAACAACTTTATCCAGTACACAGGATAGACTGGAGGAAGTAGAAAGGAAGGCCAACGGATTTTCTCTAATCCCTTCTCCCAATGAGGAACTGTTGGGCTATAATCACAGGAGCTCCCTGGGGCAGACAAGTTCTCCTGAGTTACAAATACACACTGTAAAAACCAAGAGGTATGAACATATCTCTCCTATATCCCTAAGTAACCATTTACTTTATTAACACTGTATGTAGAGGTAAGGAGGTCTGAGTTTTACTAGGCAACCTTAAATTCATTTTTTTATTGAGATATAAGTAACATATAACAATACATTACTTTTGGGTGTACAACATAATGACTGGATATGTATTCAATATTGTGAAATAATCATGAGTGAAAATGTCTAGTTAGCATCTGTCACCATAATTATAATTTTTTTCTTGTGATGAGAACTTTTAAGAGCTACTCTCTTAGAAACTTGCAAATATGCAATACAGTATTAACTATAGCTAGCCACCATGCTGTACATATAATTTTCTCATTATAAAACTAAAAATATAAATTAACTCACAGAGTTGTTCTGAAGATTAGATAATGGAAAGGCAACCTATTAATTTTCAAATTCAACACAAATATAGTGTCAAACTTTAATATTTTTACTTAAATTCTACAAATTCTTATTCAAATCTGAATATAAAACATACCCTAGTCTATATCAGAAAATGAAAATAATCCATTAGGCCCAAAATATGCAGTCAATCAACATTTTTTGAGTACATGATCAGATCTGCTTTATCAAAAGATCACTCAGACTTCTGGGATAGAGAATGGATGGGATGCCAAAAGACAAGAAAGAAGGAGGGAGAAAGGGAGGGAGGGAGAGAGAGATGGGAGGAAAAGGGAAAGAGAGAGAGAGAGAGAGAGAGAGATGGAGGGAGGGAAACTGCTTTTGTTCTAAGAGTCAAGTTAAAACATTCTTGAAGTGAACAGACTCACAAATTCTCTAGGAAGTAGGATGACTCAAAGATCTATTAGATGTAAAGGAAGGGGGACATAAAAGAGGTCTTTAGTACTTGTGCTTTGAATTTTTAAAGTTAAATATAATTTTCTTCTATGTCTTGTCTTTTTTGTAAAGATTTTATTTATTTATTTTAGAAAGAGGGGAAAGGAGGGAGAGAAACATCCATGTGAGAGAGAAACATCAGATCAGTTGCCTCCTGCATGCACCCAATTAACACAGACTGAACCTGCAACCCAGGCATGTGCCCTGACTATGAATCAAAGTAGTGACCTCTTGCTTTACAGGACAACACCCAATGAACTGAGCCTCACTGGTCAGGGCTTCTTTTCTCCTATTTCTTATTCTTTCAGTGATGTTGGTTTTTTTCCTTTTAAGCTTTCCCCCCCTACTTACAGTCTTCTTGGGTGAATAAAATTATTATAATACTATGTATATTGAGTAGGGATTTTCTATAACTTCTCTACACTATAATTTTGTATATTATCATAGCTAGAATTTCAAATTTCCATACCCACTATTTTTACTTCCTTGTGATTTACTAATAATCACTGTTGAACTATGCATTTATAGTTTTCCATTTCTTTGAAATTTATTATTAAATCACCATTGAATTATGCATTTATAGTAGTTTTATAGATTACTATGTGCTGTAATAGATTTTGCCACTTGCAATAATGTTGATTTTCTTTTTAAATTGCATGCATCATCCTCATAAGTATTTTAAAGAAAGGGGTTTATTATTTCATTATGCATATTAATAATATCCTCCAGAATTTTTTTCACTATTGAAAAAGAAAATTATATATGCCTTCCATATATATATATACATCTTCCTTATTTTGGAAGTTCCAAACTGGCTGTTTGGTTCTGGTATTAGTCATTATAGTTTTCATTTGTGGCTGTACAATTAATGGTTATCATCATATATTTTGACTAATTATATTTTTGCCCAAGTACACATAGGAATTTATATTTTCATTTTTAAAGCATTTATTAGAATCCTTTGGTTTGTGTTTAATTTGTAAATATTATCATGAATAACTCTTTATTTAAAAACTCCTTTTGTGATCTCTTCTCCATTTATTTTAGCCTCTTTTTTAAACAAATATTTTAGTTTTGTAAAGATATTTCTTTTAATATCTTAATGTATACTTATATGTGTCACTTCTAAAGAATTATTAAATTACTGGTAAAAGCAGAAGGGGATAAAAGATAACTGACAAAGCATGGGTCTTGAAGAAATAAGGCTGAGTTAAAATGGAAGTAAAGAGACTAATAATCACTTAAAGCAAAAAAAATTTATTTTCTTATCTGCCCTCCACTTTGTTTTACAGACCTAAAATTTTACTCCTTCTTCATACTTCAGAGGAACTAATAAAATTATCAAAGCTAACAAGCTTCCCTTTCCTTCTCTTATATCTTTTTTCAGACACTTTTTAAAGTTAGAATTATTTAAAATTTTCATTCATTTTTAAATGGTCACCTATCCTGCAAAAAGCTATAATCCAAGATTAAGTCTATGTCATCATAGACCTTTTGTTTTCATAAAAACTGAAAAAAACTTGCCCTGGACACAGAAAGGCAAGCATGTAATATATGATCTCACTGACATGTATATAATAAAACAGTTGAACTCATAGAACCAGAGAGTAGAATGGTAGTTGCTAGGGGTTAGGGGATGGGGGAGCTGGGGAGATGTTGGTTAAAAGGCACACATTTTCAGTTACATGATTAGTAAGTTCTGGGGGCCCAATGTATGGTGTGATGAATACAGTTAATAATACTGTATTGAATAGCTGAAATTTGCTAAGAGAGTAGATTCAAGTGTTCTCATCACACAAAAAACAGTAAAACATTAACAATGTGAGGTGATGGATATGTTACTAAACTTGGTTGTGGTAATCATTTCATAGCATACATGTATATTAAATTATCACTTCGTATACCTTTAAAAAGTCATGTTGTATAAGCTAAATATATACAGTTTTGTCAACTGTCCCTCAATAAAACTGAAAAATGAAAAATTCAGGACTTCTCTTTAGCTGAATACTGTTTTAGTTGAGAGCCACATCTGAGGCTGTGCTCCCACTTCGTTTTTATTCATTTACCTTTTAATTATAGAACCATGTTTTCAAACAAATACTGCTATGAATGTCATAAGATCTAGGAATATTATTACTGTTAAGAAATCCTTAATATAAATAAATCATAGAGCCAGAGAATTAAAATGGGGTTCTCTGAATTACATTTTTTGAAACCTTGGCTTTACTCATTTAGGAGTATATAGATTTAAATTGCTCTGCTGGGACCCCTTGTCGTCCTTTGCCATGGTAATTTTATCTCTCACCTATTCTATTAAGAGAATTGCTCTGCTTACTTTTCTTATTGTTTTTCTATTCTTATTTTCTTCTTGTCTTCTTAGGAAAAGGGGAATAGTTTCTTATTGTTGTATAAGTCTCACCTTCACCTAACTTAAGAAATGTATTTCTTCTTCATTGTCATATTATATCCAGATGTCTTCTGTTTCTTCCACTTACCTGGTCATGGACTGTAATTTACCATTCATTCTTTCTAATGTTTTTGTACTTTCACTCATCTACAGTAAAATTTGAGCTTTTGATTCTTCAAAACTCCTTTCCATCTGGGTATGTTTATTCCTTAAATCTTCCCTGATAACTATATTAGTGTAATTATCTATTGAGAGGACTCTCGCTGTACTCTATTGGATATTTCTTAATTCTCTTTCACACCTTGCTTTTGACTCAAAATGCTGTTTTCTGATAACTTCATCAACTTTATTTGTCTCTAAAAATCACATATAACTTAGAAGGACAATGATTTGCCATAACTGGAGATATTTGAATCCATATGCAATGTATTCTAAACACCAACAAGTTACCAAAATGTATGAAATGTTTAGTTCTATAAGGAAATATTCTGAAAGAGAAAATAGTCAAGTAAATATACACTTCTGTGAAGTTTGTTAAAAAGAAAAATAGTCACCTTATGACTCAAATCTAAAACATATTAGAGGGATTGATAACATCAGTGAATGCTGAATGGAAGACTTAATGGAGAAAGTGGAATTTTGAACAGACATTAAAAAGTGGGTAGACTAAGCAGTAAAAAAAGAGAAGAAAAGGTATTCCAAAGAGGCAACTGAGGATATGAGGAAGCTGGGGATATGAAGGATGTGTAAGAATATGCATGAAAGTGGAAATGAGAAGGAACTGCTCAAGAGATACAGATGGCAGACTAAAACCACAGAGTTATTTAGCATAATAAGAAGAAAGCTGGAAAGCTAGGAAGCCATGCTGCCTGAAGATTCAACGGCCAGATGAATAAATAAGAGGGTAAAGATATTATAGATGAACAAGAGGGAGACCAGGTAAGAGGCAATTGCTATCACGTAGGTGAAAGTCTAAGTAGTCTGGGGAAGCAACTGATAAATATAGTGATACATTGGTTTTAGTTGTAGCTGACAGTGGAAGATTCAAATAGAAAAGTCCAGTAGGCAATTTATTATGTAAATTAGAGCTAAGAAGAGAAGAAATGGCAGTATTCTAAATTTAATAGTCATTTGGATGAAGTAACAACTAAAGAGTAAAGACAGTAGAGAACTAGAGGCAATCTTAGGGAATACCCATACTTAGAGGATAAAAGAAAGAAGTGGAATATAACCAAGAAGACCACAAAAGATTGAAGTTATCATTTGGTGAGATAGTACATTTCTCTGTTAAAGATACACAGATTTATTTGGGGGGAAAATTTTTTACCTCCTCTCTCCGTTTCCTGACACATAGCTCAACACCACATCACTCATATCAACTCCTGCTGTCCATAACCACTATTTAACACCAGTGTTCAATGTTGTAGATGAATACACTGCAGTTTATTTTAAAGTAGCAAAGTTTCCCATACAGAATGAAACTCAAGAATTATGATTACCTTCTAAACAAAGCTGAATGAAATTTCTGCAAGCTTTAGGAGCTTCTTTTGACCACAACTCTATATCAATATCTCCAGCTGTAGTTTTCAATAAAACCTGTAGAAAGAATATAACTTCATTATACCAAATCATCCTTTTGCTAGATAATCAGTTGAATGTCCTGTCAACTTGTAGCATTCACTAATGAGTCTTCAATTTTAAAATAAAAATTAGAAGGTTTGCTTGGCTTTTGTTGTTCTATTAAAAAAATTTCAGCTATTCACACAAGTCACTGTACATTTTTAGCTTTCAAATACCATTTTCAGAAATAATTTAGGATTAAATTTTTTATCGTTTTATTTAAATTATTTTATAATTTAGGATTTAAGAAAAAATAGTATACACCTTGTTTAATCACAGGAAAAAACTCATTCATGAAACAATCAATAATTTAAACTAAAAGACTTTTTTCTCACAGAACTTTCAATAAAACTGGTATAGCAAATTAAGAAATTAAAGAACAATGAACACATGAAATTGTGACACTATAAGACAATTTTACAATTACACTTTTACATATAAACACTGTACTTTCTCATTCAAAATCATGCCATTCCTAATTTACAAAGGAATAGTCTTCATCTAATTCTGGCTTGTATATTATTACAATGGTATGCCTGAAAATCACCATCTACGGTCACCAGGATCTTTTGACTTGCCCATAAAGTTGGTTACGCCCTGGTGCCACCAGCCATCTTTCAACAGCCAGAACACCTACGGACCAACAGGAGGAAACAGCCTATAACATCTTATTAATAACCACAAATAATCTAAAAGAATGTTAGACTCTGAATTTGAACACTGTGGCACAGTGGGGGTTCAACTTCTCTAGGATCTCTTTCTCCCACAATGTACCAAGGTAGAGCAGTGTCACTCACTGATCAGTGGTCAACGAGTTGTGACCGTCACCGTCATTTTAGAATGTTCTTGCAAATAAAAAGTATGTAGTGTGAGTACGTGTTTTAAAACATGAGACTGGTTCTCTTAGGAAGTCAGCATCAAGATAATTATTTTGATGCTTTTTATTTTCCAAAACTCCTTTACCTACTTTCCACAAAGTTTTTGCAGTTAAGTGCCCCCTCCCCAACCCATTATACAGGTGCCCCAAAGAAATGACAAATTGCCCAGAGTCTGGGAGCCTGTTAATAAAAGCAGGAATGGTAATTCTCTCTGCTCCCTCCTCATCCAGTGTACTTTTGGTCAATTGCCTTTCAATTTATGTTTCAGAAGCCCAGATTATATTGCCATAATTTATATAACATTGATGAGTTTGTTGTATATTTTGGGCTTTTATAGCCCATCGTTCTTGTATAACTATTATTCAATAACCAGGGGTTTGGAGGAGGTGGAAATATGTATATTATAGTAGCTCTTAAAATAGATTCCTGAACCCTTCAAGAAATATAAAAGAACTAGAAATGCGAATGTGCACAATTTTCTCAATTAATCCATTACACTTCCTCTACAAAAGGAAGGGAACATTTGTTGAGTGCCTTCCATATGTCAGCTTCTGTGGCAAACACTACAAATCTTATCTATTTTAATGTTCACCTATAAGGTAGGTATCATTACTCCCATTCTACTTCTAAAGAAACAGAGACTCAGAGAAAGTAACTATATCCAAGGTCTCACAGTGAGTGACTTAAGCCTAAAGCTGGTTGGCTGCTAAGCCCATGCTTTTTCTAAACCACCATACTGCCTCCACCAAGTTCTCAATGGACCCCTTACCATACAGGAAAAAATAATCCATCAAGCTCAAGGGCCTTGCCACAAGTCTAAAAAGAAATCCCCAGTTACCCTGGTCAGAACTGATTTAAATAGAGAACAGTGCCTAAACCAAAAGCAATCACATATTGGCTGAACATGACCAAGGTCTTCTAACTAGGCTTGGCATGAAACAATGCCCCAAAGAGATAATCCATATCTCTTACATATTGTGACAAGCCAAACCAACTGGATTCTCACTCTCCTGAGAAGGAGACATTTGGGATTCTGAGGGGCTAACTCTCTCTACCTCAGACTGTGTAACACCTGATTTTCCATGAGGCCTGATGTACATCCAATCTTAAAAGTACAGTACACCTAAAAACACAATGTCCTATCTCACGTCATTATGTCCTCATAAGCTTGAAATAAAGAGTGACTGTTAAAGGGAATCTAGACATGTCTTCTCTTCCTTCTAATTCTAAAGCAGTGATCTCTACGGTTTTTATAAGTGTGCATCACTATTAGCAAAAAAGAAAAGGTGGGTGTGGGGCAGGGCAAAAAAAAAATAAGGTGGGTGGGAGGGAGGTCAGGACTTGGAGCACACATACCCAAAATATGTATATTTAAATACATGTAGTACTATATTATTCTAGTATTATATTATAAAGGAGTAGCACAAAATAAAAAAATGTAAAGGATTACAAAACAACACTTTTTAAAAATAATTCTTGATGTAATTTTCTTTCCTAATAATACAATGAAACCTTTTATTTATAATAGCTTTACTGAGCTATAAATCACATGCCAAACAATTCACCCATTTAAAGCAGTTTTTAGTATAATTCAATTTAGTCCAAGTCACAGTTCTGCAACCACCACCATTATCTATTTCCAGAACATTTCACCACCCCCAAAAGAAGTCCGGTGCCCATTAGCAGTCACTCCCCATTTCCTCCTACTCCCTCCCCATGGTAACCAAGAGTTGACTTCCCGTCTCTGTGGATTTGCCTACTGAACATTACACACAAACGGCATCATACGATGTGTAGCTTTGGGGCCTGGCTTCTCTCACTTAGCATAATGTTGCTTTCACATTGTAAGGGCCCATCTTCCAGTCCTACACACTTAATTTTTAAATGCCTTGAAAATCACAGTGGCTTTATATTCTTAGTGATATATACATCAAAGCACAAGGCTAAGTTTACCGTTAACAATAATAAATAGAAACCAATATTTCAAGTGATTTTCATAATAATTTATAATTCCTGAAAACTCCCCATGCTGAGGCATCAGCTCTACCCTTTCTTATGGGTTATGTTCAATCTGAAACTTGTGAGTGCTGGTTCAGTTAATCCAGGCCATGGAATGTAGACCCACTTAGCAAGGCATCAGGAAAAATTACATTATAACTTGTAAAATGTGACTGAGTAACCGAACTTATATGTTCCTTTTTATATATAAAATAGTGCATTTAAACAAATAAAGGAGGAAATAAATACAAACAAGTATGTAGATTTTCTCCCTGTATCTCATGGATGGTTTTGCACACCCCTGAAGTGTGCACTCACTGGTCCAGAAACTACCACTCTAACAACAAACTATTGCACATCATCCCCACCCCCTCTCCAGGCTCTAGCATCAGCTGCCCAAATTCAAATACTGAGCCTTTTGCTTACAAAGGGCAACGTACCTTGGGCATGATGTCTATTTCTGAGACTAAATTTCCTTATCTAAAACCAGGAATAAGAATAACCTCATAGGTTTGTTGTGATGACAAAATGAGTTATTATTCATATACTCCTTAGAACAGCACCTGACAAATAGTAAATGTTTAAAACATGGTAACGATTACTGTTGTCATTATTATTTTCATACAATTTTGGTGGGACACAGGCCACTTACATCTTGTAAAAAGAATGCATATATGGTTTGGGCCACCTTCTTACCAGGGTTTCTTAATCTTCACTGATAAGCTATTGAATTGAAAAAGAAGCCACATGGCTCCCTCTTCCTTTGCCCATACATTCTTATTGGCTGTCACTATTTTGTCAGACATCAGTGGCTCCTTTAATGAAAGCTCCCAAACAGAACAGCACTTTGAAAGTACAGTGGTACCTCGATACTGGGAACTCGAGATGAATGCCAAAACTAACAAGTACTAAACGATGAAGCACTTTCTCTTGCGGAGTGGCATAGGCAACGCATACAAATTCTAGCAAGTGTGACAAGTTCTGAGCAAGTGCTGAGTGCTGAAACATTTTTTCTTGTCAAAATGCGACAACTACAAAGTTTGATGAGGTCTGAAGCCAATGAGTACCAAGGTATGACTATAAAAGGTTTCTTAAGAATACGTATATGTTAATATATAATTTAGATTAAATGATTATAATATTTGGACATTTAATTTTCAGTGGATAAGGAAATTTCTATCAAGCAGTTTTTTTGCCTCATCTTCAGAGGCCAGAGTTACAACATAATAGCAAAACACATTTATGGAAAATTGCCAGGGGTCACTCAGCATTATTATGTGTCAGTTACTTCCCAAGGTGATATACTCTTTGAACGGAGGAATTCTGGCTGGTTTATTCTGAATATCTCTACAGTGGAACCTCAGTTCTCCAACTTAATTTGTCCTGGAAGGCTGTTGAGAAGCGATTTGTTTGAAAACTGAATCTCCTTTGCTTGTCACCTGAGAGACCTGTGACTGACCACACAGACATCAGCATGAAAGGGCTGTCGAGTTGACAACCGAAGTTTTTGGTTCAGTAACTGAGACATTTTTCCCACGAACAACTTGGTCAAAAACCAAATCCTTCCACATAGGAGATGTTCAAGAACTAAGGTATATCCTTTCAGTACTTAACGTAACATTAGACAGTATAAGCACTAAATAAGCATTTATCAAGCAAACTTGTTATTACATCTGCTTTGAATCCTTTCCAGGCCAACCTTTTTGCCATTCTCTCTATGGTACAAAACTTTGAAGCTCCAGTGTCTTCAGTCAGCCTTATGCTGGAAAAAGTCCCAAACTGTTTTTGAAGTAAGACTTGAGCCATGCCTGTTGCTCTCCCTCAGCCCAATTCTATTCAGAAGGGCAGCATTTATCACAGTTTGCATATACTTATTTGCACGATTATTTGATCAATCTATATTTCACTCAATTAACTCCACTGTAACAGGGACAATGCTGGCTTTTCTTTCCATGGCATCTCTAAAACTGAGCACAGAGCCTGGCACGTGCTAGATGCTCAATTGACATTTGTTGAATGAAACATTTCCTGTTCAGGCATGTACCTTTGTTACAGGTTTTCATCTTTTGACCATGTAAAGCCTTCCTCCAGAATAAATCAACTAAGTCTGTCCTTCACCAGCAGCAGTATAACCTGATGCTCATTAATACTTTTAGAAGAGAAATACAGTATTAATTCATCCATTCATTCAGTACATATTTGAACTTCTCCTACCACGTATCACACACCATTCGAGATTCTTGTCTCTGTCCTCACAGTGCTTGCATTCCATGGGAGGAGAGGGGGAGAGGAAGGATAGAGTAAACATAAATAATAAGTACTGTGGAAAAAAACTTAAGAGATTAAGGGGACCAGAGAATGCTGGGATGCAGGACATGAATGAGGTTTGCTATTATATAGAGAGTAGACATATAAGAATATGTCTAAGGTGTCTGTTAAGGTGACATTTGAGCAGGCCAAGAGTATATTAAAGAAAGGAACACCAAGTGTCAACACCCCACCTAGCAGGATAGGCAATGTATTCGATCTCTACCAGTATTTATTAACTGGGGAGTGATATCACCCTCCAAAAAAAATCTGGAAATAAAAAGAGGCAGGCATTTTGGGTTTTCATAATGAAGTGGGATAGGGGTAAGGAATGAAGAAAAGTTCAAAAAACATAGAATTAAAAGAATTGCTTTGCCCAAAATACCTATTAAATTTTTGCTGTGGCTATCAATCACAACATTTCTGTTATTGTTTTCAAATTGCCCTCATTATATTACCAAATGTCAATCAACAAAATATTGCATAAGTACCTTATGATATAGTCATGCAATAGAATTATATCTGATGTAAATTTAGTTCACCCTAATAGAACTGTATTGTTTCGGTCCCACCATTGTCTACATTATGCTGGTTCATCATGTTTTATAGGTGATACACTTTAGGTCTCAGATCAATTCAGGTGATAGTCCATTACTGACTCCTCTGCTTCATACTGCATATAAACAGCTTGGAAGAGAACTGGTATACCTTGACTATCAAATCCATTAGAAAATCATTCTCTCATTCCAGTATGGGAACATTTCCCATGCTCCACTTGCTCTGACAATCATCTCATGTTTTAAGACCAGCTCAAAAGATACCTTCGCCATGAAGCTTTTCCCAACTTTCCCAGTTGCTTGCTTCTCAGTACTACCATAAGCAATATGCTCCTCTCTCCATAAGAAGCCTACCAGACATATCGTAAGGTTTTTCTTTCCCTGCTTTGCCTCCAAACTAAACTATAAGCTCTTCTAGGCCAACAACTAGACCTTATCCATCCGTAGGCGCCTAGCAGGAGTTCAATGGTTATAAAATTAATGGAGAAAGAGTGAAATGCAAACAAAACAACAAGTCAAATTTTAAAATGTACCTAGGTTTTTACTTAAGACCCTAGAAAACGCCTGCATGACTTAGGTTGAAGCAAGGAATAGTGCCACATAGCTGGCAGATGGAGAAATCTCCACTTGGGGACTTTTTCAAAGTATACATATGCTGAGAAGTGCCAATAGATTGTTTTCGATGCAATCCTGATCAAAGGCAGGAAAAAGGACAAGACTTCCTGTGATCTTTTCCAACCCTAAGACCCCAGAACTCCCTTAATGGGGGGGGGTATCACCTTTGGGAACCCAGGTATCCTAGATGGGATCTCACCTTCCCGTTTGTGGGAGGCTCCTGAATGTAGATATTGCTCATGCTGGTCAGTGCTCAGGACACTGCTCCTTATTGGGGATGAAAGCAGATGGCCGATCACTACAGTTATCCCCCTGTCACCCTTCCTTGAGTCGGGTGGTCGCGAAAAGCTCCAATCTGTCAATATACCGAAAGAAAGCAACACCAACCACTATCTTTCCCCAAAACTAGCCCTCACGGACGCCGCCATGTTGCTCCTGGACCCGAACACCGCTAACACTGAGACGGGGGATTCCCATGACCTCCAGGGAACGAGAAAAATTATTAAGCTCCTAGATAGATAACTTTAATTTGTATTAAATCTTTGATAAGAACTATTCCTAAGTTTTGGTGTTGTTTACTTCCCTACATGCGTATGCAGTTCTCACGCATTCCCCGAAACTGGCAGTAATGGTTCGGACCACGTGTGTTCTGAAATGTGACTCCCCCGGAAACTGCATCAGCGGCCACTTGGTTCCGCTATGGCTTGAATTTTAGAGGGCCTTCCGGAGTATCCCCGAGTTGCCGCGGCGCGGTTGGGAGGAAAGACCACACTCGCTGCGCGTTGTCCTCGCAGCCGGCAGGAAGTGAGCGTGCACTTGAAAGCCTAGGGCTCCTGCGATCCTTTTTATCAGCGCAATGGCAGTCCCAGGTGAAGACTAAATAGCAGGGCCGCTGGGTTTGAGCGAGGAAGGAAGCGGGTGGGGTAGGCTGGGGTGCGCTGGGGTAGAGTAGCGCCCATGGGCATTTACGCAGAGGCGTTAAAATTAACAGGTTCGTTTGGTTTACGTGAAAAAGCTTACACTCCAAAAATGAACTCTGATGGAAAGAAGGAAACTATCTCCCCCGGCCCAGCCAAACTCCAACTGCATTGGGTGGATCACATGGAAAGTGTAGGATCGGGAGGCAGTAACTAGGCCTTCCTGGCCTGTGGCCGAGAAAAACTGACTTTACTTTGATATAGCTTGAAAATAAAATTTGAGGTGGGAACACTTGGCGTACCCAAATAGCCAGAGGCATTGTCTGTAGTTGAAGTCGCAGGGACGAAATGGGTATCTGGGGTTCTGCTTCTTTCTTCCTGTTTTATGTGGTTGCTGTGTGGCCGTGTACCAGTCGCTTTGCCCAATGGGGTTCAGTTTCTGCGACTGTAAAAGATTTGCCAATTTATGTGTGTGGTTACTAACAGCCCTCAGATTCTATACCCAGTGGGTACCGACCGAAAAACGGTGAACCCTGCGAAATAAGTGCTTCAAAGATATCTGTCCACAACTACCAACTTCGTGGGAAGTTCTAGTAGGGGAGGGCATCTCCTTAAACCAGTTTTGCCGCGGTGTTTTTTTTTTTCTTTTCTTTTTTTTTTTTTTTTACAGAACACTGCTTGCAGGAGATATTTTGAGAAATGTACCCCCTACATACACACACGCATACGCGAAACTTGGAGATTGACAATGCACTTTAGCATAGAAAGACTGGGAAGCGCTGTGGTTCAGAAGTTCTGTGTTTTAACCTACCCTTCCCAGTGCAATTTGACCAAGATTGTTCTGTGGCAGCTTTTTCTGAACCTTATTTTACAGATAACTGTTGTAGAAGGTTGTGCTTTTCTACCAACTGTAGTTTGGGGAGGAGCATAGGGAGGATTGTGAGAGAAGAAAGGTACACTCATTCATACACATAATGTTTTTTAAGTGCCTACTGTGTGCTAGATGCTTTGTCAGGCATTGGTAATACAATGGTGAGCAAGATGGTGGTTCTTCAAACAGAATTTACTAAATAGCAGTGAGGAGTGAAAGTATAAGAAACTCAGACCAGTGTATGGCAGGGAAAATACAAAACCTACAAAAGGAGCACATAGTAAAGGCATATCTAACAGGAGACAGAAGGGGACAGAAGGACTTTGCAGGGGATATGGAACTTAGCATGAGACCTGAGTAGTCACAGGAGGGATGGAGAGGTGGGAGATGGGATTGCAGCCAGAGGGACTGAGTTTGTAAAATGCTAGTGGAAATGTATGAGAGGAGGAAATGAAAGACTAGTGTGAATGGAACTCGGAATGTAATTGGGAGAGAAGTGAGAAATTAACTAGAGAGTTAACAGCCGCTGACACTTGGAAAGCATTTACTATGTGTCAGATGTGTCAGACATTCACACCCACAGTGACCTAGATATTAGTATTTCCACTTTATATGAGGATACTGAGGGACAAGAAATCAAGTAACTTGCCTATTAGACAGCTAGTAAGTGATAGGTCTGTCTGGCTCCTCTAGACCCTGTGTGCTTTATACATTTTCCCATGTTACAGTATAATTTACAAGGTAGTTTCCAGCTCTTCAAGGACTTTGTAAGCCATGATAAAATTGGAATATTTTCCTAAGAACAGTAGGAAGCCACCTGAGGGTTTTTAAACAGATTCGCATTTTGTAAGGATCATTCTGGCTGCATAGCTTGGAGGGGAGCTGGTTTGGAGGCAAAGACATTAGTTAAAAGTAATTCTCATATGTTCTGATAATGCCTCAGCTATGGTCTTGTCAGGAAGGGAGAGAAGCAGATAAGAGTGGAGGTATATTTTTGGTGGTAGGGTTACTAGGAATCGGTGACTGAGTCAACATAGGGGATTAAGAAATGTCTTCGTGCAACGAAGTTACTGAAACAGGCAAGCCCTGAGAAGGACAGGTTTTAGATTGATGATGACTTTGGTCTGGGGCCTTTGCTGAGGTGTAGTCAGACATAGGAATGGCAATATCTAGTAGAGATACAGTTTGTACTTAGGAGAGAAGCCAGAGTTCAAGACAACAATTTAATGTCATCCATACATGTAATAAGCACTAAGTCCCTGCAAGCAGATTCCTTGGCTCAGGTGAAGTGTGTGGAGAGTGAAGGGAAGGCCTGTGTCGCTGAAGCCTGGAGAACATCAAGTGAAGGGCTGTCAGAAAAACCAGTGTGCACAGTAGACTGTTTGGGCATCGGACAGGTCAAGTCAGCCCAGGCGACCTTTGCATCAGAGAGCTGCATCCAAAGTTGACCTGCCGAGACACTGTCATTTTCACTGTTGAAGCAAACATTTCGAGCACCTCCATGGTGTGGGCAGTCTGGGGGGCACAATGTCCCAGTCTGTGCCCTCATAAAACTTGTCTAGTAATGAAAATGTGCTGCTTAAGAAAGAGGGCAGTGGTGATTTTTTTAAAAAGTCCTTGAAATTCCCTTAAACTTAGACCAGTTTTATAAAAACTTAGACCAATTCAAAATAATGTGTTAAACTATAATAATCTTAAATTGTGCCATTAAGCTAGATGGTAAGGCATAATTGAACTGTTTAAATCCAGCAAAAAAAAAAAAAAAGGAATAATAGGCATGGCAGCACTGTAAAAGTAAAATGTAAAATGAATGTACCATTAGCAAATATAGATACAGAAAATGGTAAGATAATTTTTGGATCAATCTAGATAGTGATTTGAAGGAAAATAGGGTTCAATCAGAAGCACTTGAGATAATCATTAAAAAGGACAAGTATTGTGCTCTTTTATTTTCAGGTATAATGCTTATATGGATTCAGCATGGCATTTCCTGGGTGGTCATGCTACAGATTAGAAGGTATTACTATAAAGTAACAAGGCTGCTTTCCACAATGAAAACCGGCCTCATCTATTTTACAGCCACCTACTTCAGCCGTTTTTCCATAGCACTGTGCATAAGCTTACACTATCATCTAGGTAACAGTGAAGCGTGTACTGTCTTAGTAAGGGAAGTCATAGACTCTTAGTCATTATTAAAGAAACTACACTTAAACACAGGTGTCAGAGTTTACTTTCTTTTACAAACTGCTTTTCCTGCTCACAGTTGTTTGAATTAGTTCTGACATTCATTTTAAGTCTCTTTCCCGTGAAGAGCTGACCTGGCATAAATGGCAGCGTGGGTTACTGAGGTGCTAGGTGCAAGAGCTCTGATTTTCCTTCCTTCCAGGAAATCCTTATAACCAATGTAGGGTTTTCTGTGGCTAAATTAGCAGTTCATCTGGCATAACAAAACTGAATCAAATTCTTAGCACACATTACAATAGCATCTTAGTAATAAAGAATTCTGAATTACACTGCATCTAGTTTCTTCCCTCTGTTAAGCCGTACTGCACATAATTTCTTTTCTCTCTAGTCTGTGCTGCACATAGCTGCTGAAATAATTTTTCTAAGTCATGTATGTGATCTTGTCATTCCTGGGAGGATTGACTCATGTGAATTTTGTGTTTCTCTTCATGTGACTTAACCTTTCCGAAGCTCAGTTTCCTTGTCTCTGTAATGAAGGAGTTGATGGATGACTAAGCCTTCTTTCTCTTCTAAACTCTTGCATGCCAAAGCTCACTATCTCTGCGAGAAGGAAGTGCATGCTCCCGAGCATGGCCAAGTCACTCCAACTACCCTTTTTTCCCACCTCTCCGCTCATGCATTTCGCTGTCTAAAGACATGGCCAACTATCCAGAACCTCTAACAGGCTTTTCTACTTACATACTTTTGTTCTTACTGTCCCTCCTCTCCTGTGCAGACTTACCTGTGGGAAGTTTTCCTGATCCCTCAGCGGGAAGTCTCTCCTGCCAGTTCATCCTGCTTATTAATAGAGCTACGTGTCTTTTCTACTGGCATGTTCTAGCGTGTGTCACAGCTGTGGGTGCATTATCCTAGATAACCTAGAATATTGTAGTTTCCTTTAGTATAGGAACTTTATTCATCTTTATTGTTTCTCTAACATCATTTCAGAGTTAGACCCATAATAGGTAAATAATACTTAAGAGGCTTGATCACTAGAATTGCTGCTGAGCAGAAACTAGTACTCAGACTGAACTAGACTGAAATCTTGATTCTGTGTCATTAGATAATAAGTTGGACATCTCCATGTCTCTCTTTATTTTAAGCTGGTAATACCTATAACATTTTTCTTCACAGGTTACTTGTATGTTCTGAGGCAAGTGGATGAAAATTTTATATGTTCACTTGTTAGCTCTTCCACATTAGTAGTTTAAAATAAGCAACCCTGATTGATTTAGTTTCATCTCTTCTTTTGAGTGTAAAATAAGATTATGAAGACACTTTTAACCTAAAAGTGAGGACATCCACTCTTTCAAAATATTTACACCAAGGGACTCATTTAATTTTTTTTAATTCACAAAGAATTTTTAATTTCTGCTATTCTTTCCATTCTTCCTTCAGTACATGTTTGGTACTATAAATTCTTAATATAAAGCAGTAAAAAAGGTTAAATACTTGGAGTTTTCTTCACATTCAACTTAAGTAAAATATATTTTATAGATTCTTGCACCTATATGCTATAAAATATGACCACAGTTTGAATTTTAAAAGCAGAAGAAATTGAAGCCATCTTTAACGGTCCTCAAATTATAACTAAAAGTGACATGGGTAACCAAGTATAAAACTTAACATGTTACAAACAGGAAAGGAATCTAATCAAATTAAAAATAGAAAGGATAGAGATGATTGTAATTGCTAACTACTTAATAGAAATAAACCTTAGTTATTTAAGCTGTTTACTTTTAAATGATTATAAAAATATTTTAACATAAAGAAAACTTTGGCCCTGGCTGGGTAGCTTAGTTGGTTAGAGGTTCGTCCCGATACACCAAAGTTGTCTCTCCCTGTCAGAAGAAGGGCACATACAAGAATCAACCAATGAGTGCATAAATAAGTGGATCAACAAATTGATGTTTCTCTTTCTCTCTCTCTCTTTTCTCTCTGTCTCTCATGAATAAATAAAAAATTAAAATAAAAAAGAAAAAAATTTGACAGCCTTTCCCAAAGTCTGAAAGAGAAATATAGTGTTCAGTTACACATATCACTGTTAAACTTTCCAATAACTAAATTGCTAGCTTGGAAACATTAGGTGATATGAAAATTCAAGAACGGACATTTAGGTTGACATGATGGCTTGCCTTACCTTTGGGGGTCACTGAACAACCTGAGGCAACTGTGGGGACACTCCAGCCCTTTCACGTTTTCTCATTCCCCTTACCATGTCCTAGGTTTTGGTCTTCTCTAAGCTTCATTTTTTCTCTTCCTTCTTTGCCCAACTGTTACTTTTTTTTAATCTTTTATGCTAACTACTAAGCTATAATTGACATGTTAACACGCACAAATCACAAATGTACAGCTTAAAGAAGTATACATATGCATATATATAAACATAAAAGAGCAACATGTAGAAGAGTGCTTGTAGTATGTTGCCATTGGTATAAAAAAGATTAGATATATAGTATGAATTATATATAGATTTTATTTAAAGATAGAGGTATGTAAAAAAAAAATCTCTCTAAAGATGTATATTGGTTACCTGAAGAAAGAACTGGGTCTTGGGGAAGAAAGGGCAAGAGACATGCCACTATACACCTTTGGTGACTTTAAAATTTTAAGCATGTGAACAAATTACCTTCTCAAAAACCAAACCAAGAATCTTCACTCAAACCGAATCCTAGTAGTGTGAAGAGCTGCTGTCATGAGAGCATTCTTTGACAAAAGGCAATGATTGCACCTGAAAATATTTCAGAGAAGTTACATTGCAGACTTTCAATAGAACTTTATTACCTGATGGTTTTAGGAACAAATTTCAGAGGTCTTTATTACTTGCATTCATTAAATGTATAAAGGGCTTACTCTGAATCAACAATTCTGTTAAACAACTTGATCCATAGGGAAGGCCATAGGTAGTAGGTAATGGTCCTTTACCTCCCAGTAAGTTACAGGGGTAGAACA